>JAYMFT010102904.1:0-13714 GCA_038088735.1 Panulirus argus
ACATACATTGAATATTCTTACCAACCAATCAACAACACAGTCACCCCCTTTCTTAATAAATTCAACTGCAATACCATGCAATCCTGCCGCCTTGCCGCATTTCATCTTCCGCAAGGCTTTCACCACTTCCTCTCTCTCCACCACACCTGTCAGCACTTATTACCGATGATATACTTTGCCTGGGGTGCTGGGCCATAGCTTGATATAGTCGACATAACAAGCTAGGACCACCTCTTTATGTAGATTTAAAGTCTTCCGTTAGTTGTGTTGATTGTCATGAACTGAGGAATCATTATACTAGGAATACAAATAAATATCTAAGTAAGAGATTTGGAATATTTACTATAAGATAATAGTTACTGTTATGGAAAAGCATCTGTAGTCATTGAGGGATTGATAATATGTTCTTTCTTTTTTTTTCAGTCATACTGTAATTCTGTTCCTGTCTCTTCTAACAGGTAGCACGAATGAGCAGTTACACGCTGCACAGTTAGCATTAGAACGGGTTGTAATGTCTCACATCTATATCCATGCTCTCTATCCAAATGGTGATGGAGATGTATCCAGAGACCAGTGAGTTCAAATCTGTTTCAGTAACTATGCCTATCTGTTGTGCTCTAGCTGTCAAGGGCATATTCAAAAGTTAGATATAGCTAGGGGGGTTTCCCCTGAAGCTCTAGACTGATACTGCTGAGGAGGAAGATTTACCTTTTTATTGCCTTAGAATTAGGTATATTAACAAGCATGGATGTATCCAGCAAACTAGCTTTGCCCTTACTTTACCATATATACAAAGATGTGCTAGTTTTGTCTTTATTGTAATTTTGTTATAGTAAGGAGATTTTCATTTGTACTCTGTGGACTATTTTTAAAGTTAATTTTTTAACTTGATGTATCTACAGAACTCCTATGCTACAAATGGTGTAAGCAGTCTTAGTGGTAGGTAGTAGTTGGTAGACAGCCACTGACCAGGGAGGTATTACCTGTCTGGGTATTAGGAAGGTTAGTGACGGCTGCGTAGTTATCCAACACTTCAGTGGTTGTCAAGTTGCAATGCTCAGACCCGAATAGCCGTCTTTCCTTTCTGCCTCACCCTCATGTGGGCTACTGGCATTCTGTCTACAAACATACAATCTTTCCTTTTCACATTTAACACGTGACAACACTTAATTATAATAACTCATTCTTTGTAACTCTAGATTTTCATGTGGTGAGTGCTTTACACAAGCACTGCCTTTTGGCTAAATGATAGGAGCAATATATAGAAGTAGTAGTTAGGAGCATTAAGACAGAAGCAATAGGTTGAAACATTAGGTAGAATTAGTTGGAACACTAGGTGGGAATATTAGGTAGAAGTTGTAGCTTGGACATTAGGCAGGAACATTAGATAGACACAGTAGGTAGAATTAGTCAGTAGGAACATTAAATAGGAACCTCTGAAAAGAGTACATTGAAGTTGCCCTCTGCCAGTGGCCTGTTAAAGGTGAGGCACTAAAGGCTAAGAAGCAACACTGGAGTTCATCAGTTATGGAAACTCTTTTGCCGTCGTCACCCCTTTAGGGAGTTCCCATAGGGAACGGGAATCAGAAATGTAGGTAGATAGATAACAGTCTTAGTGAAGGTAGTTGAAAGCAAAATTATTTGAAGCCAAGACAGGTTTCATTAGTAAAAGGGGTTTATGTACCAGAATGCTTCTTTCAGATGCATTGCTCTGAATTTTGGGTATTTTGAAAAGTATAACATTGGAAATGTATACATCTAAGGCCTGCAAAACTATGAGTAAATAGATACATAAATAGTAATCACCATTACAGGCTTTTGTTTTCAGCAAGAGCAACGCCCTACATGGACCCTACGATGAAATTTTGATGTGATGGAAGGGCTCATGTAAAGCGCTCACCGCTTGTCTTGCTTGTTGAATTATACTGATGTATTCTGGGTTGATATGTTTTAGGTTTTGTTTCCAGGAACTATTCCCAACTTGATAATCCTGATGATGTATGGAGAGTGTAGAGCATTGCAAATTGTTTTGAGGAGAGAGTGGTGATAGGTCATCAGGGTGATAAGCAGGTAGCAGCAGCATCACAAAGCATTGAAAAGAGGGCTCCTTATGTGTGCTACAATAGAAGGATCACTGGGTGCCAGAGCCCTGGCTTTGGTGCTGCTATGGCAAGCAAGTGTCTGCAAGAGAGCATACATGCGAGCATAGGTGATGGAGATGCTAGCATCACTTGAGGTTGGGTAGATCTGAAAGAAGTAAATTAAGGTGGACTGCTTTGTTGTTTCTATAGGAAAATCTCTTTGTAGACAGCAGACATAATGATGTAATCATCCCATCCTGTAAACCTGCATCGGTTTCATCCTGGATCAGTTGCTGTTATTCAAAGGGTAGTAAGCCAGCCTCTTTATTGTCCACCAGTGCTGTTCATGGATAACTTCTTTTTGCTGTTGTGCCTCCTGTTTCTCCCTCTTGGTCAGTTTTATTAAGTTCCCAAAACTTATTTCTTCCTTGTGAGACTCATGCACCTTCTAAAGCCAGTTTCACACAACCTTTGAAGTCATGAACACACTGCTTCCACTTATTCTTCTAAATGTCATTCTTGGTGCTGGTCTTAAGTTTATCCCATGCCCCATTGTTGTTTTCCATTGCATGAAAGATAAATGAAAGACTGAAGGCTTGTTAGGTCTGATATAAGCATAAGTAACTCGAAAAAATGTCTGCCTCAAATAGCATATTTTTTAAAAATATCCATTACTTCTTGGTCTGTTAGCTGGATTTAGGAGGCTATTCTAAGTGGCATAAACACCACTGTATCGTTAGGGTGCAGATCATTTCGGTGCATAAGAAGTACTGGGCAGAGTGAGGCCTTAAAAGTTATGTTCATGGCAATAGTTCTTCACATCCACACAAAAAGTTCTTAAACCAGTCTTGAAAAATTTTGATGTTCCTAAGCCTTTTCATATGATTGCCGGGGAACTGGTTGGGTATACTTTTTAAACCCTTTAGTGGCTAGTAACTTAGGGAGTGGTATACTAGTGCTGGAACAGCTTGCCCATAAGATTTTCCATAGTGTTGCCACAAAGTGAAATTGTCTGTCAATCATTTGCTGCCTTAAAGCCTGGATCAGTCATCTCTTCCTTAAGAATATTGTTTATATTCTGTTAGGCACTATGAGCTGGTTTCATTGGCACTGAGCAGTTGCTGAGGTATGGATCTTTGAGTCAACATCACAGCCTTAAATTGCTGAAGAAACTTAGAATCTGCATCATAGTTAGCAATGGCAGCCTTCAGAATCATTCAACTCTCACCACAACTGCTTCCAAACTGCATTCCATGATATCTGTTGAATTTCATTTAAAGAGTATTCTGTGTTGTTAATGCAATGATCATTGTTGTAGTTTTCCAACGATTACTAATAGGGAGCTTTGGTTTCCATCTGGTTTGAACATCTTATAAGGTGTGACAACTTCAGTAGATCTTGAAACTAGCAATTAAAATTTGTTCCATTTGCTGTGAGAGTGAGATTGGTGCTGGGAGATGGGAAGGATACCTCCAAGTTAGGGTGAGGGAACTAGAGATTTTTGGGTGGTCAGGTGTGTTATCTAGCATAAGTAGCACTTTGAATGCAAGGTTATTTATTATTGGGTACCTTTCCACCTTATGGATGACGCAGTTGTGGAACTAGTCATTGAATGTTGTAGCTGTCTCCCATCCCCTCTTATAGGTGTGCCAGAACACTGAGGAGGTAATTCTTGTATCTCTTTTGAAGGCTCAGGGGCTCAAGGCTCAATACAGACACATTGGAAGACACCAGTAGCATTTCCACACACACAAGAAGGGTAGGGCAGTCCTGAGCTGCCTTGATCCTGGGATCAGTGTTTTCTTCTTTTGACAAAAAGGTGCTATTAGGCATTTTGTTCCAGAAGAAGCTGGCCTCATTTGCACTGAACACTGGTCTGACTTATAACCTTTCTTCTCAATTAGTTTCTTGAATTCTAGGGTAAACTTTCCACAGCAACAGAGTCATCTGATGCTGTTTTCCCTGCTGACTTCAAGTTTTGCAAGATATACCTTCGCTTAAAGTTGTTAAACCAAGTTTTACTAACCTAGAAGGTTTTCCTTGCTGTGCTAGAGCTGCCATCTTCACCCATTCAAACTTCACGGAAATGTTCGTACAGATAAATATTTGATTGTAGTTAGTAGGCAGGGAGGTATATTACCAGTACTACTTGCCAGGGTATTGGTAAGGTTAGTGGTGACTGTATAGTGAGCCAGCAATTTGGTTGCTGTTAAGTTGCACTCCTCTGACCCAGGTAACTGCATTTTCATTATGCCTCACCCAAACAATCTCTCCTTGTCACTCATAACTCTTGAAAACACTTAACTCACACAACTCAGTCTTCATAACTCTGGATTTCCTTGTGTGAGTGCTATATGCTAGCCCTGCCTTTTGGCAAAATGGTAGGAGCAATAAATAGAAGTAGTAGGTGGGAACATCAGACAGGAACATTCAGTAGAAGTACTAAGGTGGAACATTAGGTAGACACATTAGGTAGAAGTAGTTGGTAGGAACATTTGGTAGGAATCTCAAGAACACTGTGTTAGAGTTGCTCTCTGCCTGTAGCCTGTTAAAGGTAAGGCATTAAAGGCTAACAAACAGCACTAAAGCTCGCTAGCTGTGGAGACTTTTGTTATAGCCACCCCGTTTAGGGAGTTCACAGAATGAACAGGCATCAGAGATATAGATGAATGGATCATATTGGGCCATTCACCTAATCATTAGTCCTCTAAATGAAACCAATTTCTGGTGCTAATCATCAGTCCACAGATTCATCACTTTTTCTGTGCATTGTAGGTTTTGTCATGAGTTATACACAACAAGTGAATTTTGAGGGAGGGAGGGGATTGACTGTAATACTCTCACAGACAAGGACCTTATTTTCTTAGTGTATCTTAAGATGATTCATTCACACCATAATGTCTACTGAGAGATGAAGCAGATTTGACCAGTTATTAACAGTGACATCACTTTCTTCTGCCTTTTGGCCACACACTCAGTTTTTTCAGTCAGACTATATATGGAGGCAATATGGGGTGATATTTTACAGTAATTAATTGCAGTTATGAGCACATGAAATACCAGAGCACAGTAACACCAACAGTCGCATCGTGCATCTTTAGAGGGACGTAGTGTACAACAAAGCATTTTGTCAACAAGGTAATCCATTCAAAGATAACTTTAGAATGCAAGTTTTACTACAGAAAATAAACTACTTTACACAGGATGATTTGGAAATTATACTGAATTTGTTAATATATTTCAACAAAACTAAACAGTTAAGAAATATTTTGGTAATGAGACGCAAGATGAGGTCCTCTGGTATGAATATTTCATTCCTCAGACAGTAAATATTTTGGTAATGAGATGCAAAATGGGTTTTTCTGGTATGAATATTTCATTCCTCTAACTGTTAAGTTAGTTGTTCAAGAATTGATTAAACAAATCACTGTTATGGTAGTAACTCAACCAAGATAAGAGAATAAGTTAGTGCTAGACTATCTACAGCTGGTAACATAGATTGATTTTGAATATAAGCTGCAACAGGTATATATATTTTGGAAAGTTAATGCTGTAGGCCGCTATTGAAAATGATTTGTAAACATAAGTGAAAGAAAACTCCCAAATATAAGCCATAACAGTGGTAACTCACATCTTATAACAAGCCCCAGATTAATTCCATATGTGCTGCCAGTTCTTGGTCAGTACACACACGTCCAATCAGAGGCGTAGCGTGCAGTAGTAATAACTTTAACTTAGATAGTGCTGGACATATTGCCTGCCACAGTGAACATTACAATGCAGTATTACATTGCTTTCCACTATGTCATTGCCACGGAAGAAAAAGGGAAAAAAATTGATCACAGTTTACTTTCGAATTGTCTCTTAAGAACATGACAGTGATTAGGAAAATGTGATGAAGAAAATACCTATAGTTCTGAGAGCAATTACCTATCACTTCTCAAAACAATAATCAATTCATGTTGGACGAAATGAGTGATGCTTTTCATATTACAATAGTGAACCAATGATTGCCAGCACAAGATAATATTGACACAGGAAATGATGGTAGTGAAATTGATCAAGAAAATAAGGCAAAAACTGGTAACTTTTTACTTTAGAATTATGCCTAATCAGTATGACAGTGATCAGGAAAACTGCTATGAAAAATGTATCTCTAGTTCAGACAGTGATTCCTTGTTGCTTCTCCAACATTTTAATTGATGAATTGTAAATGAAACAAGTGATACCTTTCATATAAGGGAAATGCTTATTGCCAACACAAGATAGAACTGATACAGGACATGATGGGTGTAAAATTTAAGGCAATGAAATTGAACTACTCTCATTTAGTGGTTGGTCTCAGAGAAGATGATGATAATGAGTAGGTAATTGGATCAACTCAATAGGAAACTGGAAAAAATATTAGGCTGCTAGAAAATGTGCACAGTGATAGTGACTATAGAATCAGTGTAGACAACGAGGATTTTGTAGATTCATATTAACTATTCTGTACTATCCTTATTTATGTGAAAGAGTTTCTCATTTTGTACTCTATGAACAATTCATGATCTTTCATTTAAAGCAATGTGTATTATTATAAAAGATTTAAAGTGCCAGATTTAAAGAGATGCCAAGGGGCCCTGTGTAGCCTGCTTCTAAACACTCATCAAAAATATTGTTTATTATCCTTTTTTATATTAATTTTGGCTTCATGATACATAACACACATTTGTAATGCATGTCTTGATGTCATAATGGCCATGAATTACCTTGAATAACGGTGAAGACAATGTATAAAGAAGAGAGAGATGAATGAATCACTCTGTAGGTGGTGGCAGTCAGCTGAATAAGTCATTGTTTATGTGTAAGGTTTCACCCAACCATTGTGTGGAGGCAGGATCCTATGGAACCCTGGTGCCATTTCCAGGTTGGAGGAGGATTGATGAACTATGTGGGATGTACGAGCAGTTTTTTGGCAACTGTGGGTATGTTGTATTTCATGGTGAAAAGGAATATTGTGTGTTACAAATTTGTTGTAACTTGCAGCCAAAGGTTAATTATGCAATATAGTACTTCATTGCATGTGTACTCACCAAAGAGGATGCTGAAGTTCCTTATAAGGTTTTGCAACATATGTGAAGGTAAAGTGTAGCCTGCATGTTGAACTCATGTTGTAACCCTTGGTGCTCCTTTTTCACTGTTTCATAACCTTATATTATTTCAGAATGTTTAGCAGCGCATTGCTTCATACCTTTGTACTGCTTCCTGATGAAATTATGGAAGCACTTGCACTGTGTTTCGTACTTTTGATGAATGATTAGAAGTTGTCAGATTTGGATGAATGTTAATGGATAGTTAGAATGATCAGATACTAGAAAGGTGGATAATTGGACATTTTTGTCATGTATAATATCTATATATGCACACCTTTCCTGTCTTAGCAAGTAATATTAGGATTGAGCTTTCAAGGGAAGGTCCATGCTTTATTGTTGTTCTTTATAGACTAATGTGTTACATTTAGCTAGTTGCGGGTAATGTTCTGTTTGTTAGCGATTAATCAAAAGAAGTTAATACCTCTGACTATAACCGGAAAGAGTTTGCCTGTGATATTTGTTGCCATGGTAAAGGAAGGAGAATTTAGCATGTCTTGCACAGCTCACTTAGATGTTTTGAAAAGATCCATTTCTTTATATAAGTGTGCATGTTGTGTAATTTATAAGACCTCTTTAGATATATCTTGAGCAGAATTCAGAAGAAAGAGTGAGATAAGGCACTTTATGAAGATAGGTCTTTACTTACTTTGGGATGAAAAAAAAAAGCATCTAATTAATATGCTTACAGCAATCGAGATTAACATAAAATTAACTTGCAGGGTTTTGCATGATCATATGAAGAAACTGGCTGCAGTGATCACACCAACGCATAAAGACCTAAGGATACCAAAGGTCAGTTTCACAAAACCTAATCCATGTTTTACCCCGATTGCTTTATGTGCCCTGGTTCAGTCCATTGAAAGCACATTGACCCAGATATACCACATTGTTCCAGTTCACTCTAATCCGTGCGTGCCTTTCACCCTCCTGCATGTTCAGGCCCTGATCACCCAAAATCTTTTTCACTCCATCCTTCCATCTCCAATTTGATCTACCTTTTTTTCCTTTTTCCCTTCACTTCCGACACATAAATCATCTTTGTCAACCATGCCACACTCATTCTCTCCATATGTTCAAATGATTTCAGTATGCCATCTTCCATTCTCTCAGCCATGTTTTTTATTGCCACACCTCTCTCTTACCTTTTCATTACTTACTCAGTCAAACCACCTCACACTACATATTGCCCATAACCTTTACTCATTTACCCACCATGTGACTCACTTCCATTTCCATGGTTCCATTTGCTGCCATGTCCACTCACAGGTATCTAAAACACCTGTCTTACCCCAGTTTTTCTCCAGTCACACTCTCACCCCAGCCAATCTGTCCCTCAACCTTGTTAACCTTAGCCTTGCTTTTATTCACATTTGCTCTCAGCTTCCTCCTTTCACACTCCTAAGTAAATAATATGAATACTTTGTAATAGATATTGTAGTTTTAACATGATAAAGTAAACAAAAGATCTCAGGGCCTCCGTGTAAGGCATAGGCTGTAAATGAGAATGTATAGAAGAGGGTGAATGTGTTGGAAATTAAATGTCTGAGGACTGTATGTGTTGGGAGGAGGGTTGACTGAGTAAATAATGATAGGGTGAGAGAGAGGTATGGTAATAAGAAGAGTATGGTTGGGAAAGCTGAAGAGGGTGTACACAGATGGTTTGGACATATGGAAATAGGTGAGAAGAGGGTGAAAAAGTTGGATATATGTGTCTAAAGTGGAGGGGACAAGGAGGAGGATTGGACTAAAATGGAGATGAAAGGATGAAATGAATAAGATTTTGAGTGCACATGGCCTGAATATACAGGAGATGAAGGGCCTGTGTGGGATAGAGTGAATTGGAATGATGTGGTATACAGGGGGTGATGATCTTAAATGGACTGAAGCAAGGCATATGAAGTAGTCAAGGGAACCAGGGAAAGGTCTATGGGGCCTAGTTATGGATAAGGGTTGTGGTTTTGGTGCATTACAGATAATGCCTAGAGAGTGGGTGTGAGCGAATAAGGCATTTTCTTCACCTCTTCCTGGCACTAACTTGTTAACATGGAAATGGCAATCAGGTGTGAAAAAAAAATTGTGCCTGTTACAGTTAGAAATAGATATTGTACTAGTAATGATTAAGAAATCCATAGTTTACATTGCTAATTCCAAATGCAATGAGGTATTAAATCTTTAGTGGTAATTATATTGCAATAGTTTTCTTTCTTGTCCTGACAGTTGTACCAGTATGAATGTCCTTGGCCTAGTGCTCAAGCAGAGATTGTGTGCATCAGTGCATACAAGACACCAGGAGACAAGCTGCAATGTGTTGTGAGAGCATCTCAAACGATCATGAACTTGTTGTCCCTTGCGCATAATCAGTCGGTCCCTGCAGCAGATGACTTTATGCCAGTCTTAGTCTATGTGCTTATTAAGGTGAGTGCACAGATGAGTACATGTGCTCCAAGCCTGTTAGCACAGTAAAATTGAACTACTTTGTAAGGTAAAATTTATAAGCCTTTATATATGCATATCTACAAGACATCAATCAAATCTTGATTGTTTAAATATAGTTTGCTCTCCCTCTCTCTCTTAATATATGTTTACTGTTTAAATATAGTTTGCTCTCCCTCTCTCTCTTAATATATGTTTACTGTTTACATATAGTTTGCTCTACCTCTCTCTTATTATATGTTTACCTTGTTGCCATAAACAATGGGGCTTTTATAGTACTCAGGAAGCTGGCTGCATCCAGCAGGTTGAACTACAGGTCATAGAGTGTGGTAATGTATGTCTGACCTTGTGGGGTGAGCACAAGACAGGTGAGGAGTAAGTGTTCCGTGTCTTCGGTGTAGAAGTTGCATCTTGGGCATGAGGGGTCTTGTGATGTGTTAAATCAGTGTCTGCAATGTTGGGGTGATGGGTTGTGTCCAGAATACTGACGAGAAAGGATTCTTCTTATATCTGGAGAGTGTAGTTTCAGATGGATATATATCTGGTTGGTTGGTTTCAAGACTGCATTAGGATGGCAGTTGTAAAGTGGTTGTTGGGTTATTTCTTTGTTGTTTTTTTGGAAGAGGGTATTTGTGAGAATATGTTATTGATGTGTGAGTCAAGGGTAAATATTATATCTTCCTGGGGTTGGTGTTTGGGTATGAAGTAGTTTAGATTAGAAGGATCTGGTTCTGTTGCAAAGAACCGAGGGTCGTACATATTACATTTCAATAAAGTGTAATGTCTGGGCAGGTGTCTGTTTGTGTGTAATTCTAAAGAAAACAAAATTTTTTGTAATGATAACAGAAAGCAGTTTTTCTCTTCCCTAGTTCATCTCTGGCTCAAGTTCTCGTTAACTGATTTTTTTCTGGATTTAGTGACACTGGTAGCTCCCAGTGGAGGACAGTTAACCCTTGTGCCAGATTCTCCTTCAGTTATGCCTCACACCTCTGTTGATTCTCTGGTTTTTGTAGATCACCATCTGTCTTTTTGTAGGATGACCTTGAGGTCCTGGATTTTTCATGTATGGTTTTTCTCAAATAAACATTCCAGAGATTTAGAGAATGCTTGACAGATGGCGTTTACATGACATGAATGCTTGACAGATGGCGTTTACATGACATTTGCAATTATTTTCAACACGGTACTTTACCAATTGGCTGATAAACCTGTCAGGCCCTCTGTGAAATTTCTGAGGCCCTGGAAGTTATGGAAGCTTCATGTTTAGAATTCCATTCTTGCTGGTGTAATGCCAGTAATAAAACTGCCATTAATAGAAATGTCTTTCAACCTTTTCTAGGATACATTTCTACAGTCTTTCTTTTTGAGGTGGCTAGTTGCCTCTCCCTTGTTGTCTAAATGGGAATTTTCAAGTCTTGAAAAACTCTTTTTCTGGTAACTTTGGGCTTTTGGAGACAAATTAGTGAATATGTATGGTAAACTTGAGGAGATACAAGATTTTTCATGTCTTTTAGGATGTACACTTCTGAGTCAAGTTTAATCTAACCCCACTTTTTAGCTAGTTTGTTTTCTCCTTTTTTCATCCACCCTTGGAAGGCTTCATAGAGTGAACATTTTTACTGTTTACCTAGTTGAATCTCATCAAAGTCTTTGGATTTCACTGAAGATTTTCAGAATAAGTTTTGCACTAAAGCTCATAATGTTAGGGAAGTGACATCTACCTTAGACTTTCCAAAATACTCCCTTCATTGAAGGATCCAATCAGAGGCCTTCGGCTTCTTACTTCCACCTTAATAACCCATTCTTAAGGTTAAATGTGGTGGATTGATTCACTGTGGCTCTTGAGTTTCCTCCTCGCACAGAATCTGTTTCTAGTACATCTTACCTTTTGTTTTTAGTTAAAAGCAAAAACTTTTTCTCAAACCCTCTTCATATGCCATGCTTGCATGGCTTAGCAAGAGGAAAGAAAGGTAGGTTTTGAAAAATGAAAAATCTCTTGTTTGAGATGGTACCATATGAGCAGGGCAGTATTTATGTTTTTCTTGTCCTGCCCAGCTCTGCTGTGGTCACCTTGTTCTGGTGCTCTGTTCCCTGAACCGTGAGTAGCTCTGTTTCTAGGAGCCAGCAGGAAGGTGGCAACAGCTAGGGGCAGTTGCTGATTGGGTTGAGGGTGAGCCTGCAGTGAACAAAGACTTCAGTGATTAGTAATAAACTGTTAAAGGTGAGAATGGCATTGCTTTTTTGCCACTTTAAAATTTAGGTAGGAATCCTCATTTAATATTCCCTAAGGAGTGAGTTTTTCATGCTTATATTGTACACTTTGGAGGGAAAAGGCTTTTAATTTTTCAAAGCTTACCTCTATACTGAATGATGTTCCCAGACTCCGCCATCAGGCGGGAACATTGTGAACCAGTCATCATCCTGATTGAGGTTTTATTATCATCAGCAGACAGCAAGGACCTTCATGGACCTTCTTGCCCGAGAGGAGCTCATTTCACCCAGCTGCCATGTGGAGCACTGACTCAAAGGAGCAGGAATCCCATAAAAGAGATCCAAGATCCAGGGTTTACATAACAAACTAACACTGTATTCAGTTAGTCATGTGTTCATGTATTATACTCTTTTTTCATGAGCAGTAGCTCATGTATTTTGCCCTTTTCTTTTATGGGCATTATACTGTATATAGATATATTCAAAAACTTTTCATATGATATTTCCTAGATAGAAATAAATTTCTGTTGATTATTGGTTCACTTCCATTTCACATTTAAAACCTCAAAGAAAGAGAGGACTGTAATAGAGTCAAAAGCTTGATTTACAAGGACTTTATGTTTCATTGTTGTGTAAGAATTTAGGTATGAAATTTTAGGTATTCAATTTTGCTGTGCTTCTTTTTTTTTTTTTTTTTTTTTTTTTTTTTTTTTTTTTTTTTTTTTTTGCACATTTATATGTGTACAAACTTTTCTTCCATTTAAAATGCCTCAGATTGATTCTGCTTTATGTTGTTGTTTTGAAAGCCCATATCCAGAAATATATCTTGCATTTTCTCTGCATGAGAATTTTTATAAAGTAGTTTTCATTGACTAACCTGAATATTTTCTTTCAGGCAAAAAATCTTCTCATACTGTATGATGCAATAGGTACTCTAGCGGACTCGGTTGGAAATTATCTGAATAAGGAAGAGTACATACAGATGCTTATGCCACCATTGATAGAAAAGTGGAATGTACTGAAGGATGAAGATAAGGACCTCTTTCCCCTGCTGGAGGTAATGACCAGTTTTATCCTTTCAAATTTACATAGGCTGCTGCCTTTTCATTGCCATTTAATAAGCATTGCACAAGCACTACTATGCACACATGACTTGCAACCTAGTTTCTTATTATGCATGTGTCGTCTTTCAAGTAATCATACACTCAGGTTTATGGCTTATGTTCTTGAAATGTTTAGTACTTTTAGACTAGGAAAAGTTTTTGTGCATATTTAGAACTGTACATAAGATTTTATCATTGTTTATTACATTAAATTGTCACTGACAAGTATTTCATCCTTTTTTGTTCCCTAGGAGTCTCCCATTTTAATTTATGCTGGTTATCCCATGCCCCTGACATATACCTTGAACACTCTAGATACTCATTCCTGCATTCAGATTCCCTAGCACTAAGATTGGATCCCTTGCATCAAAATTGCAGGAGCATTATGTCTGTTCCTCCAAAAGATTGACCCTTTCTTGACTAATATATCTACCCGTTCATAAAATTTTGAATTTTATTTTTGTCATATATTTCAGTATCCTCTTTTTCTCAGTAGTCTTGATATATTTCTTTTTGGTGATTCTTTGGTAGTTTCATTTATGCTTGTTATATACTGTCACTCAAGACTTAACATATTAGCAGAAGATTTACTAGGTTGTTATGCCATACAGATTTCAATTTGACTGTAATTCCACCATAAAACCAATGGACTGAACCAGGGCATGTAAAGCATGTGGGGTAAACCATGGAAAGGTCTGTGGGGCCTGGATGTGGATAGGGAGCTGTGGTTTCAGTGCATTACACATGACAG
>JAYMFT010102915.1:0-27909 GCA_038088735.1 Panulirus argus
TATATATATATATATATATATATATATATATATATATATATATATATATGTGTGTGTGTGTGTGTGTGTGTGTACATATCCTGGGGATAGGGAAGACAATATATGCTGTTGTATTCCTTGCGAATCGTAGGTGACTAAATGGGGCATAAGCAAGTGTCTTGAAACACACCCTTTTATCTTTATTTCGCAATGTCGGAACAGAAGAGGGAGCCGAGAGAGGAATGCTCATCCTCCTCGAAGGTTCAGGCTTGGATGTCTGAATGTGCGTAAAGGTAACTAGGATGCAAAGAAGAGTGCTATGTCTGGGGAGTGGAACCTAAAGGATCTGGCTCCGAGTGAAGGAAAGCTCAAGGGGAGAGGGTGTGAATAGCTTGGGAAAGCATTGTAAAGTCTGAGGGAGGTTTGAGGGCGACAGCAACTGAGGGAGTAGCACTTCTACTGGTGGAGTTATGGGAATGTGTGAGTGTAAGGAACTGAGACCTAGAATGATGTAGTTGAAAAGGAAAGTGGATGAAGAGAGATGGGTAACTGTTAGTGCTTATGAACACGGTGGCGAAAGGAGTAAGGAGGAGAGGTTAATGTTTTGGGGGAAGTTAAATGAGTTCATCATCAATCTTGATGTGTGGGATCAAGTAATAGTGACAAGTGCTTTAAATGCGGGAGTTGGATATATGATAGTTGAGGATGTAATTGAGAGCGTGGGCTACCCACCGTATATGAAAATGGTGAACAGCATGTGGAGTTATGTGCTGAAAATGAGCTGGTGGTTAGGAACACTTGATTTAAAAAGGGGAACTTATGTAAGGTGAGTGGGTATGACGGTAAGCGGGCATTATTGGATTATGTCATATTTGACTTGCGTGCTACAGGCAGGGTTTTGGATACGAATGTGTTGTAAGGGGCAGGAGGTAGGAGCCGAGGTTGAAAGACTTTAAATGCTTTAGGAGAACGGGAAGTGATCTGGATGGAGAGATGGTGGTGAAAGTAGATCATCTTTGAAAAGAGCCCGTGTGAGGAGATACCATGTGAGATTAGGTGAAGAATGGCAGAAGTTGAAAGTAGACGAGACTATGGGAATGCGTGAGGAATGGAGGTTATTTAGGGAAGCAGAGCTTACATGTGCAAAAGAGTTGTGTGGTATGCGGGAGGTTGGAAGTAGTCGTGCGAGAAAGTGTTGTTAGTGGTGGGATGGGGAAATTGCAAGTGAAAGAGAAGAGGAGAGATGTACGGGCGTTACTTACTGGGAAGGAGTGCGGGTGATTGGAAGATTTATAAGAGGAAACAATAGGGTGTCAGGAGAAACCTACAGGGCACATAAGCGTTGGGGTGAGAGAGTATCAGGAAACTTCAGGGAAAATAAGAAAATATTTTGGAAGGAGGTGAATAGCTTAAGGAGGAGAACAGAACAATTAAGAGAATCAATGAAGGGAGCAAATTGGAGAGTGGTGACAAGCGAAGAAGAGATGAAGAGGAGCTGAGTGAATATTTTGAAGGACTGTTGAATGTGTTAAATGTTTGTGAAAGATGTGGGTTGTTTTGAAAATGGAGGTACGCGAAGCGAGAGTCATGGCGATTGGTACGATGGAAAGAAAAGATGTGGTGAATACCTTGCGTAAAATAAAGTGCTGCAAATTGGCTTTAGCGGTTGGGAGTGCAGTTGAATCTCTCAAGTAGGTGACTGTTTTTCATTGGTTGGCTAGGATTTTCATTATGCTTATGGCTCAAGATCGGTTGCCTGAGGATTGGCGGAATGACTGTATAGGAACATTGTATAAAGGCCAGTGGAACAAAAGTGAATTCTCAGCTTACAGTGGTATAAGTTTATTAAGTGTATCTGGTAAGTTGTGTGAGGGAATAGTCATGGAGAGGATAGTAGGGTGCACGGACCATCAGACTGGGAAGAAACAGTGAGGCTTTATGAGTAGTAGATGATGTGTGGATCATGTGTTTCTTTTGAAGAAGACGTATGTCGTGGGAGGAAAGTTATTTGGAGCAGTAAATGATTTTTATCAAGAGAATAAAGCCTATGTGTGAGGAGGAAGAAAGGATAAACGGTTCATGGTAAAGGCTTGTCTGTGGTTGGGATGTTTGGTGTCACCATGGCTGTCTTAGGGTGGTGAGTGAGGTGAATGCGAGGGTCTTGGCGAGAAGGGCATGTCTGCAGTTGTTGGGGTTAGGGGGTCTGGGAGAAGATTGAGTTATTGCTCGCTGATGACGTAGATCTAACGGCAGATTTGAGTCAGAAACTTCATAAGTCTAGGAATGTGAGTGAAAGAAAAGAAAATTGAGATATATGCAACTTAAAGTAAGGTTATTAAGTTTAACTGTGGAGAGAGACGGATTGGCTGAAGTATGAGTTTGGATGGAGAGAAGCTGGAGGGAGTGAGGTGTATCACATACCTGGAACTGATTATGGCAGTGGATGGAGCCAGTGGAGGTGAAGTAAACCATAGATTGGCTGAGGAGATTTAGATCAGGGGCACATCGAGGAGTGTGTGGAAAGAGAAGTCACTCTCTGTGAGGGCAAAGATGGGTACGTTTGATGGCAAAGTAGTCAACGACGGTGTTGTATAGATATAAGGCATGAGCCCTATATATATATATGCGGTGCAGAGTGAATATGATAGAAATGAATCATATAAGGTGTGAGGAGGGTTAATCGATGAAGAAATGATACGGTAAAAGAGAGGTATATCAGACAGAGGAGTATGTATGAGGCAGCTGAAGAGGGTGTGCTGAAATAGGAAATATGGAGAGGGTGACTAAGAAGGAATGAATATTGCAAGTGAAGAGAACAGTAAGAATAGGAAATCCTTGTTGGAACTGGAAAGATGGATTGGAACATGCTTTTGGTGATCGGGGCCGGAACATTTAGGACGATGTGGAGCGTACGTGGGAAACAATAAACTAGAGCGATGTGGTATGCAGGGAGCGACGTCTTATCAGGGAGCTGAACCAGGGAGATGAAGCAGTCAGAGGAAATCACGGAGAGTTCTGTAGGGCTTTGGCTCCGATGCATTGCATATGAATGCTAGAGAGGGGATGTAAGCAAATGAGGCCGTTCTTCGTCTGTTCTTCGCGCTACATCGCTACGCAGGAAACGGTGATTAGGTATACCGTGATAGTCGTTTGGAAAACGTACTGAATCCGGAATGAAAAGAACCCTGTGACTTATTTCCGTCTTAACTATTTGTATTACAATGTGAGTGCGTTTTTTAACATGGATTAAGATAAAATCATTTGAATCAGGCGTTCTTCTTAAATATGCTCTTATTGATTGAATGTAAGAAATTACAGTTGAGTTTGCATCATGCTGAATATGTGGAAAGATATACCTCTTTATTTTTATATTTCAAGAGAGACTTAAAGAAGTGCCGAGTAATCTCCTCGGTCCTGGGACAGAGTATGGATTATTCCATCAAAGTTATTGCTAATTAGATATTTGTTTTGGTGCATTTTCCCCTTGCTTTCCATTCCTTCCAAAGCTCTATTTTCCCCTTAAACTAGAAACTTTCACGTGGAAATTTATAAGTGTATTGATTGAGAGGCAGCAAGAGGGGTTCTGTGACTTTAAAACCTGACTCGTACTTAATTCAGCAATAACTGATTCGTCCCCAAGTTGAAACCGTACAAAAAAAGAAAAAAAGAATTGTGATTCTTGTACATTCTGCTGGTGATGTGGCCTCCATGGAGGATGTTAATTATTCTCATAGAAAAATTAGGAAAGACGTCTTTTAGTGCATATGCTTTCTACGTATTGTACGTCTATGTGTAACTGTGTTTTTGCAGACCATTACGACCCGTTTGTTCTCACATAGACAGAGGACCCGACTATGATGCAACTGTGACGGCAAAACTTTGGAAATACGTGTAAAACCTGAACACTCGTATTACGAGGTTTAACGTGAAAGATGCCGAAAGATCCGTAAAGGTTAAGCTCGAGAAAACTTCAGTGCTGTGCGGCCATCTAACGTGGACAGAAGGTTTACATTAGGTACTTCTATAATGTATATAACTGACATATGACAGACTGTTTCTGACTCAGTGACCATCAGGTATTTATAATCATTAAACAGCAACATATGTCAGTGTACGGCTTCATGAATCTCTTACTCTCTCATTTATGAATCTGTGAATTATACAGCGAAGGGGATCTGATTTTATCCAGTCAGTGCCCTGAGACATAACAGTAGCCAGCTGAGTGAATGGTGGCGGGCCAGGAAGCAGGTTAGTCTCACGAGTCTAGAGATCTTCCTTTGGTTTCAACCTAGGTAGTAAAGCCATGCTATTCACCATCATGGTTGGTGATAAACTAATTATGACATCGGCTGGGATCCCATACGGGGTGTCTTTCGCTTAGATATTAGAAATTTGGATCTGTTTTTCATCAGACGAGTGATTAGTGATGGCATATATCAGATCTCTGATCCGAACCTACCTGAACACACTCTCTGATATCTTGTTTGGCTTTGATAAGAACGGAGGAGAAATGTGGTCAGCCAAAAATGGTGTAATGAAGTGGAATGAACGGTAGAATACTATTGAGAAGGTCAATAATGAGATGGAAGAAAATTGAAGAGAAACACCTACGATACATGAGAGAGAACATGACGGCGGCGTAGGACCTGGCCTTAGAAGGAGAGAAACAGCGATCCGCTGTTAAGGCCTCTCGCAGTTTGGTTTTGGGTTGATAAATGAAAATGATATTAAGATGTATATCATGATGTATTCCATGATGCAAGAGGTATTCTTAAGACTATTGCTAGCAATATTAGTGCCTTAGTTCAGCGGTATTCATTGCGCAGCTCGCGAGCCCTCAGTTTGCGGTTCTCGGAAAATAATGATATTCATAACAATAAGAAGAAGAAGAAAAAGAAGAAGAGGAAGAAGAATAGTAATAATGGTAATAATAATGATAATGATAATTATAATAATAATAATGATAACAATAATGAATATAGTAATTTTTATGTAAAATACATGTTTATATGAGGTGAGATAAAAGGCAAAGTCACAGTCAGAGAATGGTTTGGACACGTCTTAGGAGTAAAGTCAGGGATTGGTGAGAGGATAAAAGCTAAGGAAGGAGTAGCACTACTCCTGAACCAGTTGTGGGAGTGTGTGATAGAGTGCAATGAAGTAAGTGCTAGACTGATGTGGGTAAACTGAAAGTGGGTTGCGACAGATGGGTGATTATTGGTGCTTATGCACCTGGTCATGAGAAGAAAGATCTTGAGAGGCAAGTATTTTGGGAGCAGCTGAGTGAGAGTGTCAGCAGTTTTGGTGCATGAGACAGGGTATTAGTGATGGGTGATTTAAATGCAAAGGTGAGTAATGTGGCAGCTGAGGGTATAATTGGTACACATGGGGTATTCAGTGTTCTGAATGGAAATGGTGAAGAGCTCATGGATTTGTGCTGAAAAAACTAGTGATTGGGAATACCTGATTTAAAAAGATATTCACAAGTATATGTATTGGAGTAGGAGAGATGGTCAATGGGCATTATTAGATTATGTATCACCTTATAGGCATGTAAAAGAGAGACTTTTGGATGCAAATTTGCTGAGAGCGGCAGCTGATGGGATGTCTGATCACTATCGAGTAGAGGCGAAGGTGAAGATTTGTAGAGGTTTTCAAAGAAGAAGAGAGAGTATCGGGGAGAAGAGAGTGGTGAGAGTGAGCAAGCTTCAAAAGGAGACTTGTCTGAAGAAATATCAGGAGAGATTGAGTGTAGAATGGCAAACAGTGAGAGCAGATGAAGTGAGGGGAGTGGGTGAGGAATGGGATGTATTTAGGGAAGCAGTGATGGCATATGCAAGAGATGCATTTGGTATGAGAAAGGTGGGAGGTGAGCAGATTAGGAAGGGTAGTGAGTGGTGGGATGAAGAAGTAAAGTTGTTAGTAAAAGAGAAAAGACAGATGTTTGGGTGATACGAGGAAGGAGTGCAAATGACTGGGAGATGTATAAGAGAAAGCTGCTGGAGGTGAAGAGAAAGGTGCAAAGGTTGAAAAAGAGGGCAAATGAGAGTTGGGGTGAGAGTATCGTTAAACTTTAGGGAGAATAAAAAGATGTTTTGGAAGGAGGTAACAGGTAGTGATGGAGTGAGGAGGAGATGAGTGAGTATTTTGATGGATTGTTGAATGTGTTTGATGATACAGTGGCAGATGTAGGGTGTATTGGTCGGGGTGGTGTGCAAAGTGAGAGAGTCAGGGAGAGTGGTTTGGGGGAGAGAGAGAGAGAGGAGGTGGTGAAAGCCTTGTGGAAGATGAAATCCGGCAAGGCGGCGGGATTGGATGGTATTACAGTTGAACGTATTATGAAAGGGGGTGACTGTGTTGTTGATTGGTTGGTAAGAATATTCAATGTATGTATGGATCATGGTGAAGTGCCTGCATGTATAGTGCCATTGTACAAAGGCAAAAGGGATAAAGGTGTGTTCAAACTACAGAGGTATAAGTTTGCTGAGCATTCCTTGAAAACTGTATGGGAAGGTACTGATTGAGAGAATGATGTCATCAGACTTGGGAGGAGCAGTGTGGTTTTAGAGGTGGTAGAGGATGTGTGGATCAGGCGTTTGCTTTGAAGAATGTGTCTGAGAAATACTTAGCAAAACAGACGGATCTGTATGGATCTGGAGAAGGCCTATGATAGGACTGATAGAGATGCTTTGTGAAAGGTCTTAAGGGAGGTAAGCTGCTAGAAGCAGTTTAAAGTTTTTATCAAGGGTGTAAGGCATGTGTATGAGTAGGAAAAGAGGAGAAGAAAGGTTGGCCAGTGAAAGTTCGTCTGTGGTAGGGGTGTGTGATGTCCCCATGGTTGTTTAATTTGTTTATGGATGGTGTGGCTAAGGAGGTAAATGTAAGAGTTTTGGAGAAAGGGGTGAGTATGCAGTCTGCTGGGGATGAGAGGGCCTGGGAAGTGAGTCACTTGTTGTTCGCCAATGATACAGCACTGGTGGCTGATTCAAGTAAAAAACTGCAGAAGTTGGTGACTGCCTTTGGAAAAGTGTGTGAAAGGAGAAAGTTGAGAGTAACTGTGAATAAGAGCAAGGTTATTAGGTTCAGCAAGGCTGAGGGACAAGTTAGTTGGGATGTGAGTTTGAATAGAGAAAAATTGGAGGAATTGAAGTGTTTCCGATAACTGGGAGTGGACTTGGCAGTGAATGGAACCATGGAAGCAAAAGTGAGTCATAGGGTGGGGGAGGGAGCAAAGGTTCTGGGAGCAATGAAGGATGTGTGGAAAGAGAGACGGTTATCTAAGAGAATAAAAATGGGTACGTCTGAAGAACATAGCAAAGAAAATGCTTAAAAAACATATTTCAATATTTAAAACAAAATACTGAAATTTATCAGCACTTAAACACACCTGAATAATTTGTCTGGCTGGTAACTGTGGAACTAAATACTTTCCATATGAATTAGCAGCTCAACTTACGTGTGCAAAAGATACCTTCCTTTGTGCAGAAAACCCTTGCCACAGATGTCACATAACCATTTTGCTTTCTTTTTAGCTCCTCGCTTTTTCCGGAAGAGTGTTGGTTCACTAAATGACGCTTTTGGAGGCATATTAATGGATTCTCCCACAGTTGTGATCTGCAAGCCAAACATATATCATATAAAGCTGAGGAGAAATGAGGAAGCTCTATGCAGAATATTATGTGTGATATATTCACACACACACACACACACACAAACAGAGCAAAAGATAGCCTTAGTATGATAAATATCCAAGAAAAAATATGCTTCAGGATTCTGTGTGTGAGGACTTGGCAGTCTTCATCGTCCCAAACCTGTTGCCAGAGTCCCATATTAAGGAAATAAAGAGACAAACTGTCTGATGGTAAATATCATAAAAGGTTTCAAGTGTATGGATAAAGAAATATTTAGCAAGCTATTCATTTCCTACATAAGGCCAAAACAAGAATATACTTCTCAGGTTTGGTCAACACATCTAAAAAAGTCCAAAAAGCTGATAGAGATGGTCCAGAGGAAAGCAACAAAGATGGTATCACAATAAAGAGATCTAAGTTACAGTGAAAGGCTAGAGGCTTTGAATGAACCTACTCTGGAAGAGAGAAGACAGATGGGTGACAACATTTAAGTTTTTACAGAAGGTTGATGATGTGGACAGAGAACAGTTCTTCAAAAGATGTAGGGATAGAGCAACCAGAGGACATAACATGAAGTAAGAAACTAATTGATAAAGATGTAAAAGAATACTTTTATATTGTGAGAGTGATGGATAAATGAAACAGAATGATTGAGGATACGGTTAATGCAGACAGCATACATAAATATAAGAGTTTGTATGACAGTAAAGAATGTTCAAGAGATGGGGTCGTAAGAGTGTAAAACTACCTCTCTGTAAAGTCTATCTATCTATCTATATCTCTGATGCCTGCTCCCTGTGGGAACTCCCATCAAGGGGTGGCCATGGCAAAAGCGTCTCCACTTATCCCTATTCTTACATGCCTCCCTCGCATACACCATTCCACGCATTCTTCCACCATCTATCTTCCTCCAGTGTTCCTCCTCCCTTTTTCCTCTCACACCAACCCCTTTAAATATACTATCATAATCCCTCGTTGTAAACTCCCACTCTTGCATTCTTTCTACATGCCCAAACCACCTCAAAATATTACGTTTCACCCATTCTATCACTCCACAATTCATTCCCTTTGCATTACCTGCCATACTACGTCTCTCATACACCCCTTTATTTTTTTCTTCATTCCATCTAGTCACACCATATGCTCTTCTCAAATAGCTCATTTCCACAGCCTGGATTCTTTACCTCTGTGACTCACTCCATGTCCATGTTCTGGCTGCATAGGTCAGGGTTGGTAGGACAATGCTGTCCCTTAATCCTCTCTTTACTTCCATAATTACACCTCTACCCTTCATCATTCTATTAAGGGACCCAATGACTCTTCTACCCTGTACTGTTTTCTCCCTTATCTCTCCTTTCATATAACCAAGCTTACTCAAGACAGCACCTAAATACTTAAATTCTTTCACATCTTCCAGTCTTTCTACTCCCATATACAAAGCACAATTTAGTACATTTTCTTCTTTCACTCTATATGGTTTTACTAAATCTATACTTTCACTCTGTTCCCTTTTAGACACCATTATCTTACTTTTACTTTCATTCACCTTCAATCATTTATGCTTACACACATCATAAAACACACTTACAACCCTCTGCAACTCCTCCTCGCTCTCAGGAAATAACACAGTATTATCCATAAACAGGCTTACCAATATCCACCATATCTCACATCCACACTCCATCTCTGTACCCCTTTTCCCTAGTTTGCTTTTATCTCTCTTATCTCTCTATTCATATACGTATTTATTAAAAAGCCATGGTGACATCACACACTCCTGCCTTACACCTACATATCCCAAAACTTTCACTCAGCTCTCCATCCACTCTTACACACGCATTTGTTCCTCTATAGAAGTCTTTCACACCATCCAACAGTTGTTCCCCTACACCATATATCCTTAACACATCCCATGAAGCATTCCACTTGACTTTGTCATACACTTTCCCCAGATCCATAAAAGCTGCATACAACTTCTTACCTTTCGCTAAAAACTTTTCCATGGTCATCTTCACTACAAAAATCTGATACACACATCCCCTACCTTTCCTAAAACCCGCTTGCTCCTCACTTATTCTGCATTTAGTCACTTCCATTGCCCTATCAATTAACATTCTTGCATACACTTTTCCTGGTATACTTAACAGACTTACTCCCCTAAAATTGCTTCATACATCCTTAACGAGGCATGGGCTATAGATAGGGTTGTGTGGAGGAGGGTGGATGTTCTGGAAATGAAATGTCTGAGGACAATATTTGGTGTGACGTGGTTTGACTGAGTAAGTAAAGAAAGGGTAAGAGAGACATGTGGTAATAAAAAGAGTGTGGTTGAGAAAGCAGAAGAGGATATGTTGAAATGGTCTGGACATATAGAGAGATTGAGTGAGAAAAGGTTGACAAAAAGGATATATACATCCGAAGTGAAGGAAACAAGGAGAAGCGGGAGACCAAATTGGAGGTGGAAGGATGGAGTGAAAAATGTTTTGAGCAATCAAGGCCTGACCAAGCATGCACGGAATAGGGTGAAATGGAATGATGTGGTATACTGGAGTTGTGGTGCTATCAATGGACTGAACCAGGGCATATGCAACATCTGGGGTAAACCATGGAAAGGTCTGTGGGGCCTGGATATGGATAGGGAATGTGGTTTCAGTTCATTACACATGACAGGTAGAGAATGGATGTCAGCGGATGTGGATAAAGGCGAACAAGTATGAATATGTACATGTGCATATATGTAAATGTATGTATATGTCTATATGTATATATATATATATTTATATATGTACTTTATGTACATATTTGTGTATATATGCATAAGAGAGTGGATGGCTCTTTCTTCATCTGTTTCCTGGCGCTAACTCGCTAATGCGAGAAACAGCAATCAGATATAATAATAATAATAACATCCTTAGCACCATTTCATTTGAATAATGGAACAATAATAGCTTTCATCCAATCCTCAGGCACAACCTTCTGTTTCCATGCTAAATCACATATCAGATGTATCCATTCTATCATACTCTCTCCTCCATACTTCAGCATTTCGGCCACAATCCCTTTCCTACCTTCAGCCTCACTGTTGCCCTTCTTACCTCCCTTTTGCTATTGGCCCTTGCACTTGTATCCTCTTCTATTCATCCTCCATACCCATGCCTGTAACAACTGCTGCCTCCCCTTTTCCCACATTTATCAGTTTTCCAAAATACTCTTTCCATCTTCCTTTCACTTCCTCCTTTTGATTCAGCAACTCCCCTTCCTTGCTTCTCACATTAACAACTCCATTCTTACATCCACCTCTTTCCTTTTTCACCTCCTTCCAGTACAGTTTCTTATTATACCAAAGCTTTCACTTAATGTTCTTCCAAAATTTTCCTCTACCCTTTTTTGCTTTCCTCTATCAAATTCTTAACATTCCACTTATATATATTATATTCTTCCCTCCTCCTTTGTTGAACGTCCACTGGCATATTCCTATTGAGCAATCTACCATATGCCTTTTTCTTCTCTTCCACAGCATTTCTAATTTCTTCTGTCCACCATTCACTGACCTTTTTATTCCTATATCTCACGACTTTGTATCCAACTACTAATTCTACAACCTTTAATATTATTTCTCTATACATTTTAAACACCTCATCCACACATGACTACATTTCTACATTCACTGCACTTCCATTTAAGCTTTCACTTATCCTTTCGTACTCCTCCCTGCATTTTTTCTGATTCATCTTCTCGCTTGCCAACACTTTTACCTCTACATTCTTCCTTACACCATACCTCCACTTCTCCTTGACCCTCATCCCCACAGGAACTGCTAAATGGTCAGTTTCCAAAGAATCCTCTCACAACTCTTGCATCTAGCATGGCCTTTCTCAATCTGTTTTATCCACTGCCACATAGTCAATCAGAGCCTTTTGCTCTTCTCTTCTTTTATTCCTCATCCATGTAAATCTGTGGATCATCTTGTGCTGAAAAAAGGTGTTTACAAGGAATAAACCCCTGTCAGCATAAATATCCACACGATAACTTCCATTCTCATTTACACCAGGCACTCCGCATTTACCAACTATCTCACCAATTTCATCACATCCCACTTTTGTATCTATATCATCCAATATGACCATGTTTCTCTCATTCTCAAAATCATTTACACAGTCGTTCAAATTTCTCAAGAAAAGCTTCATTTCATCCTTACCTCGTACAGTCTTCATATTCACAGGCGCATATACACATACCCATGCATACTTCACAATCTCAATCTTTCCTTTCACTCATTCCATCCATGCTCTGTAACATCTTTCCACACTCTTGGCAATAGTAGAACTGCACATCCTTCTTACCCTCTTCCCGATAATTTTCACTAATTCCTGTCCATACCATACCTCCATTCATGTCCTCCCATAACTTGCATTCATAATTTCTATTTTCACTCCACACACCGTGCCCAAGGATATGTGTTTCCCCATTCCCTAGCACAGCCAAGCTACAACTTTTAATCTTCTCCACAAGCTCCCTCCTTTTGCTTTCACCAGTAATCCCATTCATGTTCAGTGCCATCACCCTCAATTGCTCAGCTCTTTTAATCCTCAGTATAACTAGTAGACTCCAGTGCCACTTCTTAACCTTTTTTGCCTCACACTTGACAGGTCACTGGCAGAGGGCAACTCCAGCATAGTGTTTCCAGAGGCAGCGAGACTCCAAAATTGTCAGAAAAATAAAAAGTGACAGCACATCTCGGGAGTTTGTCTAAATTCAAAAGGATTGCCCTGATGGAGTCGGCAATGCCTCCCCCTTTAGTTCCATCCCTAAGGAGTGTACTTACTAAGTCAACACAAGAAGGTGGGGTGAGACTTGGATAATCTAGTAAAACTAGAGCATCCCTTTGAGGTAATGAAACTTTACAACTTTCCTCAGTTCTAAGCTTCTTTTTACTTTTCACAGAAGCAGCACCTCCTACCTCACTGGTTATGATACTGCCAATGCACAAAGTACAAACAAGTAACTACATACTGGTGGAGGTGCTCCCTGGATTCAGTGCAGCTTACTCAAGATTTTCGAGTCATTGTTCCAGCAAGCCTATTATGTACAACTGGAGGAGGGAAATATGAATGGATGCAGAATGATATAAATACTGAATATCAAGTCTGGCAGTACAGTTTCTAGAATTTTCAGTAACATTAGGAGTGGGAAAACGTCAGTTTTCAAATCAAATAACCAAAGTGTTGCCACTCTCAACAAAAGTTTAAAATACAGTAAACCCTCTATTCAACAGACTAATAGGGGAAAAGGGGTGTCCTTTAATGCCAAAAGTCTGTTAAATCAAATGTAACCTATAAGGGCCATTTTTTAATACAATATACAGTAATACAATCTACATTTCACATGCTTTCTTTTAACTCCTCTATCACTTAATGCCATTTTGAATTGTAAGGACTGCAAAGTTATTTAATAAATAAAGTCACAATTCTCTGTATATAACCTGACTGCACAATAGTTTGAGGCAAACTGAGACTGAAACAAAGCGAGTCTACCACATGCTAACAAAAACAAGAGCGATATGAAATGTGCATGGTGTGGTGTGTGAGATTCTTTTTATCTTTTTATTTAATAACCAATAACCTAAGTGTGTGATAGATAGATGAGGGAGCTACTAGTATGAGACCTTTAAACTGTCTAAACCAAGGAAATAAGAGTATAATAAATGTAAGCAAAAAAATTGGTCCAACTTAGTCAAGAGCAAATGCCAAATGAGGCAAAAAGGTCAGGAATATTAGGCAATGGTAATGGTACACTGAAAGCATACAACGATCTGGACTTAAGGACTGTATATGGGAAAATTCACCTGATATTGTTGAAGCTGTGGAAAGAAATCTTACTAGAGAGGTATGATCTCATCTTTTCTACCCAGAGGGGTACATTATAGTCAGGATGGAAAGAGAAGAAAAAGGAGGTAACTTCAAGTTTCAGGAAGCAGTAGTAGATGGTCCATTCAGACAAAACATACTGGGAAGGGTACCTAAAGGCAAAAAGTGCATAGTGGTGTTGATAAGTGTAATCCTCCAAAGAATTTCATGAAACCAGAAAATATAAATTGGCAACAATAAAGGATAAATCAAGATAGTACATGAAGCAGTAATACATGCACTTCTCAGGGAAAGTAAAGCACTGAAAATGGGGTGTTTTAATTACAATGAAATAGACTAATGGAATCTGGACTCTCATAGTAATAGGAATCAAGGAGAGACAAGTTCCTAGAGTGTGTACAGGAAAAGATCCTACACCAGCAGGTCAATGAACACACTAAGATGAGAGTGATTGACCCTCATGACTAGATCTAATCTTCACAAAGACTATCATGGATATTGAAAATATGATTCATGATACACTACATGGAAAAAGTGATCATGGAATGCCCAGATTTGACTGTTATGTGCTAAGCAAGGAATCTAATAGAGCATAGATTAGAGAGAACTTAAGGAGCAGCCATTATTGTGAAAACTGCACAAAATCTAAAAATTTCTATGGTAGCATAGACTGGGACATGGAGTTCAATAACCAGGAACAAGGTATTGTGGTGCAAGGTTCTATGAAATTTTAAAAAGAGTGGGAATATGTTTACCCTTTGCCTCAAATAAAGAGGGAAGACTAAGAAAGAGTGGAAATTGTTTAATCATAGATGTTAATAAGCAAGGGAGATTAAAGATAAGCAGTGGTTAAGATATATACAACACTCCAGGCTACCAGTTTATGCAGTGAATGAGTATAGCAGAATAAGAAAGGAGGTACTGAGAAACTTATGAATAATGGGGAAGAATGGTTTGGAAATTTCTTATGAGTAAAGCAGGGGTTGGTGTGCAGGCTATGACAGGTAGCACTACTGCTGAAGTAGGAGCTGTAGGAGCATGTGAAAGAGTGTACGGGAGAGAGCTCCAGATTGATGCAAATAACAATGAATGAGGATTACAAGATATAGGTGATTATCAGTACATATGCACCTGACTATGAGAAGAAAGATCATGATAGGCAAGTGTTTTGGGAACGGCTGAGTAAGTGTATTAATAATTTTGATGCAATAGACCTGGTATTAGTATTGGTTGATTCAAATGTGAATGAGTAATGTGGCAGTTGGGAGTATGAATGGGGGGCATGAAGTATTCAGTAATGTGAATGGAAATGGTGTATGGCTTGGGGTGTTGTGTGCTGAAATGGGACAGGTGATTGGGAATACCTGATTTAAAAAGGGGGATGTTCACAGGTATACATATATGAGAGAGAAAGATGGTCAGCAAGCTTTATTGCATGCCACATTAACTGATAGGCATGCAAAAGAGAGACTTTTGGATGTGAATGTACTGAGCAGGGCAGCTGATGGGATGTCTGACCATTACCTAATGGTGGTGAAGGTGAAGATTTGTAGAGGTTTGCAGAAAAGAGGAAATGTTATGGGTGAGAAGAGAGAAGCGAGAGTAAGTGAGCTTGGAAAAGACTTGTGTGAACAAGTGTAGAACAGCAAAATGTGAGTAAAGAAAGTTAGGGGTAGTGCATAAGAATGGGAGGTATTTAGAGAAGCACTGCACTTTTGGCCATGACTGAAGCCTAAAAAAAAAAAATAAAAAATAAAAAAAATAATAAAAAAATAAAAAGCAAGAGCAGCAGATGGCACAACTCAGGAGGGAGGTGAACAGGTGAGAAAGGGTAGTGAGTAGTGGAATGATGAAGTAAAGCTGCTAGTGAAAGACAAAAGAGAGGTATATGGGTGGCAGTTACAGGGATGGAGTGCAAATGATTGGGAAATATATAAGAGAAAGTGGCAGGAGGTCATGAGGAAGGTACATGGGTTGAAAAAGAGGGCAAATGAGAGTTTGGGTGACAGTGAGTTTCTGGGAGGACAAGATGTTTTGGAAGGAGGTTAATCTTGTGAAAAAAGAAAAATAATAAACAGTAACATCAGTCAAGGGGGCAAATGGTAATAACATGACAAAAATGAAGTGAGTACTTTGAAGGACTGTTTAATGTGTTTGATGATAGGGTGGCAGATGCAATGTGGTTGGGCTAGGGAGGTATGCCAAGTAAACGGGTTATGGAGAGTGGTTTGGTGAAGAGAGAAGAGGTGGTAAAGGCCTGGCATAAGATGAAATGTGGCAAGACAGCAGAAGTGAATGGTACTGGAGATGAATTTCTTAAGAAATGGGGGTGCTGTGTTATTGATTAGTTAGTCAGGATTTTCAGTATGTGCATGGATCATGGTGAGGTGCCTGAAGACTCAGAATAAATGTTTAAAGACACTGAATAAAGGAAAGGGGGTGAAAGGTGAGTGTTCAAACTACAAAGATTTAAGTTTGTTGAGTGTACCTGTCAAAATGTATGGGAGAGTGGTGACTGAGAGGGTGAAGGTATGTACAGAGCATCAGGCTGAGGAGGAACACTGTGGTTTCACATGTGATAGAGGAAATGTGGATAAGGTGTCTACTATGAGAAACAGAATGATGTGTAAGTGGAGTCCATGGATTGGAAAAAGCATATGATAGAGTTTCTAGAGATGCCTTGTAGAAGGATTTATAAATATATGGTGTGAGGGGAAAGCTGATACAAGCAGTGAGAAGTTTCTATCAAGGGTATAAGTGAAGGCTGGTCTATGGTAAGGGTGTGTGATGTCACTCTGGCTGCTTTATTTGTTTATGGAAGTGGTGGTGAGGGAGGTAAATGTTGGAGTCTTTGATAGAAGGGTGAGTATGCAGTCTATAGGGGGTGAAGGGACTTGGGAAGTGAGTCAGTTGTTCTTTGCTGATGACAAGGCATTGGTGGCAGATCTGAGTGAAAAACTGATAAAGTTAGAGGCTGAGTTTGGAGGACTGTATGAAAGGAGGAAGTTGGGTGTAAATGTGAATAAAAGTAAGGTTATTAAGTTTAGCTGGGTGGAGGGACAGGTTGGTTGGGGTGTGAGTTTGAAATGAAAAAATTGGGAGAAAGTGAAGTGTTTTAGATACCTGGGAATATCTGTTTCTAAAATTCATAGGATAAGGGGACAGATTTGGGAAAGGCTGTTAAGTTATTCATCTGATCAGATTTAGGAAAGATAGCTAAATCTAGTTTCAAAAGAAATGAGGTCATAAGTTTCTGGTGGTGATGATTACAAAATGAAGTAAACACAATCCACATCTTTTCCAGAAGTTAACCTCACATTTATGCTAACCCCCTTCATTCTCTAAACATATACTGTATTTATGTAAGCTGAACAACTTTAAATATAGATTAATAAATCAAGTCAACTGCTTCTGTGTATTTCAGGGCCACGCACCAAGCCTGGGTGGTAGCAAAGGTGAAAGTGTATGATGATTTCTCCCTACAGACAGTCATCCTTTAGCCATGACAATGACAGCACACATTTCTGGTTCTCTAGAAAGGAAATTGAGCAACTTTTAACTAGATTTAGAGAATCAGGTAGGTAATCTTGAATCACTCGACAAGGATTATCTGTCTTTGAATCATGTGGAGAACAATTTTAAGGACATTGGCTCTTCCAGAATGAAAGTTCATCAAAACGAGTCAAGTGAAGCTGTTTGTAGAAAATTGGAGGCAGTATTTCCAGTGCCTGCTAGACTTGGCAACATTGTGTCTGACTGGTGTAGCTGGTAATTTTACAAACTTTTATAATTTTGTCATCATGAAAAAATTTTCAGTGGATCACATTGATTAAACCAAGAAAAGATTTATCATATAAGATAAAATGTAATGATAAATAGTATCTAATCTTTGGCATATATAAAATAACAGTAAAACATGTGCAGTGGCAACTCACTTGACACTCAGGCCTTACTCCAGTGTGTTGTGTTGAAACATCTTCAAGACTTATACATATCTTTAGCGTAAAAGTAGTTGATGAAATTTGCCACTGAAATTATCTTTTTTTCAGTGTCATATGAATATTCTGAAATTTTGTAAGATAACATACATTTTTCAAATTACTTGAAAAAGTGCAAATTTTGAGGATCGGAAAGGAAACCTTAGACAAGAGTTGAGGGATTCAAACATTGCAGGTGATCTTTCTTATCAAGGACAAAATTTTGTACAGGTTGCCAATCAAAAATCCAGCAATCATTATTCCAGTTCCATCAGTTTTCTAGCAAGAATCTCAGTGTGGTCTGTACCTGCATGGTGAGCACAGTTTAAAAATTCCAGGGTGTTAAAGCTTTGAAGGATGCTGTTGTTCCAGTTAGTGATGAAAATGATGATCCTGACAACCCACCTGCTACCTCTATTCAACTTTTTCTACTGTGTACAGTACTAAATGAAAATTCTTCAGAACTATACTATAAGTCCAGCATGTTACCAATAGACAACTGTATCATTTTAATGCACCCAAACCATTTTATTTAGTTGTTCAACATTCAAAGTTCATTTGCTTTTCATTTAGAGTTTAATTTTCTTTCTTTAAAGTACTGCAGTCATTTTCTTTTCTTTCTTTAACGTACTGTACACATTTTCTATTACAATATATACAACATATACAGAATCAGGAGGCAATCAATCAGTTTTCCAAAAAAATAAATCTGGCAGACATGAGGTCCCAAGGTTGCCAGATTTTTTATTGGTAACCTGTAATCCCTAAATGTGCTTCATGGAATGTATGAAGGAAGTAACCAAAAGCTGATTCAACAGAAGTGCAGTGTAAGTGACATATCCAAATTTATAGTATACTATGCAAAGGACCACAGCAAGTAGTTATAGATGCTGACATTTAATGTTTTACAGGTGAAGATAAGACTTTAGGTTGAATAAAACTTACTGGACCTTAGAAATGGTGGTCTTGTATAGTAAATAGATGAAATTTAGAGAATTTGTTCTATGTAGAATATTGCTTCTCCCATCTTAATAAGGCAGTGTCAGGAACAGTTGAACAACAGTCTCATTAACACACATCCACTTTCTAGCTGTCATGTCAAAAACACCAAAAACAGCCTGCCATCCAAAGCCAAGTCCCAGACACTGTCCAGCAGTATACTATGACTTCATGTGTCCTGCCCACATCCATCCAATTCATTCTGCCCCTCGGTATTACTGGACTCTGCCTGCTTGTATGTTGCACCACGGGTGAAATTTCACCTTCAGTGAGTATGGATTCCTACCTAAATGTGATTGCAGATAATGGAAAGGTCATGAGGGATGTGAAAAGTGAGGATTGCATCAGCTTACAAAGGGACTCAAGTAGGAAATGTAAAGTAATGAGGATGGGATAAAATCTAAAGCCTCAGTATGACTATAATCTAACAGGAAATAAGCTTCAAGATTCTGCGTATGAGAAGGACTTAGGTGCTGACATCATCCCTAACCTGTGATGTGACTCCCACATACAGAAAATGTCCTTGCAAATAATATTCAGCTTTTAAGTATATTGATAAGTAAATATTTAGCAAGCTGTTCATTTCCTTCATAAGGCCAAAACTGAGATATACTTCTTGAGTTGATCACAGCATCTTAAGAAGTATATAGAGCCTACAGGGAAAGTCTAGAGGAAGGCAGCAAAGATAGTACTAGTATTAAGAGAGTCACTGGGAAATACTGAAATATGTCTACCTTGGAAAAGATAAAAGTGAGGGGGTGATCTGATCAAAAGCTTTATGGTTTTGAAACACATTGATTATGTGGACAGTGAATAGTTCTTTGACAGATGTAGGGATAGAGCAACCAGAAAATGGAATACTTGTTAAAAAAAAATGTAAAGAAGTACTTTTAAAGAAAGAGAGTAGTGGATGATTGGATCAAGATGATGGAGAACATGGTCAATGCAAACAGCCGCCATAAATTCAAGAAGCTGTATGATATTAAAGATTGTTTAAAAGATAGAGCTCCATTTGTAAAAATTATTTCCAATACAGAACAAGCAGGTAATCACACTTACAGTAAAACATTACTAAATCTTTATTAAAGATCTAAAATATTTGATAATCCTATATTTTTGCTTGTATTAAAATATCAAACAAAGTCTCATGGTAATGGGAAAACAATAGTAGATTGCTAAATAAATTTGGTATTCCATGCAATGCCAGATCTTGTCATAACATGTAAGGTGTAGTGGCGAAATAGCGCACAAAAAGTCTGTAAGACATCCATATAACATTGTTAGAACTACAGTACCTTCAAACATACACACTTTTGCCTTCCCTGATAATGATTTCTCTTTCCACACATTCTTCATTGCTCCTAGAACCTTTGCTCCCTCATTCCATTCACTGCCATGTCCACTCCCTTGTATCTGAAACACTTCACTTCCTTCTACTCTTCTCCATACAAACTCACATCTCAACTAACATGTTCCTCAATCCTGCTAAACGTATTAATCTTGCTTTTTCTTAATTCACATTTACTCTCAACTTCTGCCTTTCACATTCTTCCAAATTCAGCTACCAACTTCTTTAGCGTCTCACTTAAATCTGTCACCAGTGCTATATCATCAGCAAATGACAACACTTCTCAGGCAGTCTTCTCCCCTACAGACTGCATACTCACCCCTCCCTCCAAGACTTATCTCCCTCACCATCTCATCCATAACCATATTAAAAACCATGGTGACATCACACATCTCTGCTATAGATCAACCTTCACTTGGAATCATTCACTCTCCTCTCTTCCTACTCATGCACATGCCTTACACCTTTGATAAAAACTTCTCACTGTTTCTAGCAGCTTTCCTCCCACAGAGCATTTTCTTAAAACCTTCCACAAGGTGTCCCTATCAACCGTATCATATGCTTTTTCCAGATCCATAAATGCCACATACAAATCCATCTGTTTTTCTTAGTATTTCTCACACATAATCTTTAGAGAAAACATCTGATCCACACATCCTCTTCCACTTCTGAAACCATACTGCTCCTCCCAATCTAATGCTCTGTACATGCCTTCTCCCTCTCAATCACTCTCCTCCCATACAACTTACCAGGTACACTCAACAAGCTTAAACCTCTGTAGTTTGAACACTCACCTTTATACAACAGCACTATACATGCACTTCGCTAATCCACAGGAGCCTTACCAAGATCCATTCATACACTGGAAATCCTAACTAACCAATCAACAACAGTCACCACCCCCTTCTCTTAATAAATTCAGCTGAAATACCATTTACTGCAGCTGCCTTGCCACATTTCATCTTAAGCAAGGCTTTCACCATCTCCTCTCTCTTCACCAAGCCACTCTCCATGACTCTCTCACTTTGCATAACACCCTGACCCAAACATCGTATATCTGCCACTCTATCATCAACAGTCCTTCAAAATAATCATTCTATTTCCTCCTCACTTCATCACTAGCTGTTACCATTTTCCCTTTTGCCCACTTCACCAATGTTCCTGTTTGTTCTTTCTTTTTTGCTCATCATTAACCTCCTTCCAAAACATCTTATTCTATTTAAACTTTACTGATATTTGCTCACCCCAAATCTCTTGACATCCTGCTGCTTTCTCTTTTACATCCTCTAATCATTTGCAAACCTCACTAAGTGGTTTCACAATTTATTTAAAAAATACAAAATACAAAAATATCTGACTTGTCATGATATACTCTCCAGTAATATCCAGGCTCCTGGCAATGTGATGTGCTGCAATTTGGATCTCAAAGTCCCTCACCAAGTTACCCATGGCCCTCTCCCGGTAATACCATCTCCACACAGTTTCTGCAATTTTGATTATTCTTTGCATTAGTAATCCTCTTCCTCTTCTCAGTGCCTAAAACTGGATTCTTTTGCTTCCTTCTAGAGGCTTCTAGCTTGTCACTGGCTCTCCTTATAAGCAGTGCTAGGACTGATACTACATTCCTTCATAAACTTGTAGAGCTTCATATTGGCATCAAGGTAATTCAACACTTTTAACTTCCCTTCAATAGTTAGGCCCTTATATTTCCCACAAGGTTTCAGCACTGGTTTCCCTCTGGTTGCCTTCTTCCCACCACAAGGCTCATTATGGTCCCAAAGCCTTTGAGGGCTCATAGAAACCATAGTGTAACACAAAAAAGAGCAAGAGGAACACACATGAAACAAGAGATGCATACATAGCAAAGTACAGGCAGTAACTAATGTTCTGAGTACTAAATTGCAGTTTGGGTGGGACATAAGATGACAATTAAAATCAAGATTAGGAAATTTCCCAAGTCTTACACACTTTTTGTTCACTAATTTGCCATTATAATCAATTTGTTATCACAAGATCTGGCCACAGCATGGGATGCCAAATTTGCTTCACAATTCACCGTTTTGTTCCCATTATCATGACACTTTGTTGGATATTTTGGTACAAGCAAAAACAAAAGACTATTAAAATTTTCAATAAAGAAATAGTGGTGAACTATATCTGTAATTACCTAATTGCACTCTACAGGAAATTAATTTTACACTCGTGGAGCCCCATCTCTTAAACATTCCCTAATATCCCCATCATCTTTTTCCAATCATCCACCACTCTTACACAATAAAAGTACTTCTTTACACTTTTTTAACAGATCTCTTGCTCCTGGCTGCTTTATCCCTACATTTCTCGAAGAACTGCTCACAGTCCATGTCATCAAACAGTTTTAAAGACTTAAAGGTTGTGGTCAGATCACCCCTCACTTTTATCTCTTCCAAGGCAGACAAAGTCAAAGCCTTCAGTCTTTCCATGTACTCAGTCAGGTCATTGATCAGTTTTAAAGATTTAAGGTTGTAATCAGATCATCCCTCACATTTATTTCTTCCAAGGGAAACAAATTTAAAGCCTTCAGTCTTTCCCTGTAACTCAGTTCTCTAAACACCGGTACTATCTTTGCTGCCCTCCTCTGGACCTTTTCTACGAGCTTCTTAAAATGCTATGACCAAACGTGAGAAGTATATTCTAGTTTTAGCCTTATGTAGGAAATGAACAGCTTACTAAATATTTCCTTATGCATACACTTAAAACTGAATATTAGTTGCAAGGACACAGGTTCTCTCCTTAACCATTCTCTTGATATGGAACTCTAATGACACATTAGGGATGATGTCAACACCTAAGTCCTTCTCACACACTCAATCCTGAAGCTTATTTCCTGATAGATGATGATCAAACTGATGCCTTCTTTAACTTTCTCCCATCGACATTATTTTACATTTGCCTGGGTTGAATTTATTCAACCATGTATCAGACCAACTTTGGAGTCAACTTAGGCCCCTTGTAACCTAATGCAGTCCTCATTTTTAACATCCCTCATGACCTCTGCATTATCTACATACATATTTAAGAGTCATTACTTTCACATGAATTATTTCCATAGATCATGAAGTGTAATGGTACCTTCATCAACTAATGATGATACAGACTAGCTGAAGGTGACTTCTCATCCATGGTGCAACATGCAAGCATGCAGAGTCCAATAATGCCATGGGGTAGAATGAATCGGATGGATGTGGTATAAATGGGGCACTGTGCTGTACCAGAACACATGAATCAGTCAAAGTATACTGTGGATCAGTGTGTGGAACTTGGCTGTGGATGGTAGGCTCTGTTTTTTGGTGTTTTCTACATAACAGCTAGAAAGTGGATGTGTTTAATTGAGGCTAAGGTGGGAGAAGCAATATTGTGCAAAGTACAAATTTACTAAAGTTTATCTATGTACCATAAAAGATGCACTACAAAAGCCTACCATTTCTAGGATCCAGTAAGTTTTCTTCAATCTAAATTCTTATCTCCAACCTGTAAAAAATTAAACATCAGCATTTATAAGTACACACTGCAGTTCTTTGCATAGTAGTGATAAATCACAGTTTATGCTATAAAACTGACTTATTTGGATGAATCACTTACACTGCACTTTTAGTAAAGCAGCTTTTGGGTACTTCCTTTGAAACATATTTACAGATTACAAAATTTTGTTTCTAATAAGAAATGTCAGCTGTTGTGTTTTTGTCCCTCAAATCTTGTCTAAGGTGTCCTTTCCAATCCTCAAAATTTAAAGTTTTTCAGTTGTTTGAAAAATGTATGTAATCTTACAAAACTTTAAAATATTTACATAACATTAAAAACAAAAGCTATTTCAGAGGTATATTTCATCGAATACTTTTACACTACAGTACCTGCAGAAAGTCTGAGGAATGGGTATAAAAAAATTTCATTTCATTTTAGTACTTAGTGTGGCTACCACATGCCTTCAAAACAGCTTGTATGCATCATGGCATGGAGTGAGTACGGTTTCTGCAGTAATCAAGGTCAATTCTGTTCAACCAGATGTCTCTGATAGCTTCAAGAAGGTGAGGAATTGAAGAAACTTTACTTTCTTGAAGTTTAAGCTTCATGTGAGACCACACCTCCTCAATGGGATTCTGGTATGGAAAATTCCCAAGCCATTGCAGGACATTCACCTGCTTGTCTGACAACCAGTTCATGACCTTCTTTGCCTTGTGACATGGTGCACTGTCTTGCATAAAGAAGTTTCAGCCGTGGATCTCATGAATATTCATCATTTAGTCACGAAAAACTTCAATATAGTGGTCTCCATTCATTGTGATATTCATGGGAAGCACATGAAATCCCCTAAGTTCTAACTCTCCACTGAAGCATCCCCAAATCATGACTGAGTGTTTGACAGTCATTTGCACCTAATGGGGGTAAAGGGGATTCATGCGGGAGGGACGTCTCAATTTGCCATGCCTCACTGCCCACACTGCAAAGTCAACTCATCTCTCCATACAAACCTTCCCCAGTCCTCAACAGAAAAATGTTTGTAGTTCCTTGCAAAACTGAGATGAGCATCACGCATGTTGTGAGTCAGTAAGGGTATTCCGGTCGGGGAACCATGAGGCAGGTCATACGCTTCTGGAAGCGCTCTTGAATAGTGCATTCTGCATCACTTCCAAGGAAGGTGGATAGGCTTGCTTCATTTGTCTTGCGGTGATGCGTGGACTTATCAACACTTGCCTCTTGATAAGCTTATCAGTAGTTGCTTAAGTCTTTCTGAGATGCCCTGGTGCAGATTTACAAAGTGGAACTTCACCTTGTGGGATATTCTTGGCTTTTGCAACGAGGCTGTATATGGCTGACTTGCTCACCCCTGTACACTGACAAATCTCCTTCACTGACATTTTTGCTTCCCTCAGGGCAGTAATCTGAGCCTTTAAGGTGTGAGTGGGCAGATGTGGGACGAAAAGTGAATGAAACAAAAAAAAAAGGGGGGGGGATCTTTGTTAATCCAGCAGCTCATAGCATGCATCCCCTCTCTAAAGCTTGTCTAATGAGGCACTGATGCACTCCTCAGTCCTTGGTGATGGGATCACCAGGGAGAGTTGCCAAGTACTAATTAAGCAAGATCTGAGCATTCAGTAGGCTGACAGACATGAAAATTCTGAGGACACCCAACCACACAACAAAAGGCCCAATATTCCTCAGATTTTCCATGGGTACTGTAATAATGTCAGAATTTTGAAGATGTTTCAACACAACAAACTTGAGTAAGGTCTAAGCTTCAAGTGAGTTGCCATTGTACATGGGTCACTGTTATTTTACCTACACCAAAAAATTAAATGCCAATTATCATTATGTTTCATCTTATAAAACAAATCTTTTCTTGTGATCCATTGATATTTTTTTTTTGATAATGACAAAATTATAAAAGTCTAAAGAATTACTAGCCACACCAGTCAGATACATTGTTGCTAAAGTCAGGCAGGTGCTGGCAAAATTATCTCCAATTTTGGTACAAACAACTTCTGCTTCATCTTGATTAACTTTCTTTGCTGGAAGAGACAGTGTCCATAAAATTGCTCTCCACATGATTCAGAGACAGATCATCACTGTCAAGTAATTCAAGATCATCTGCCTGATTCTCTGAATCTAATTAAAAGTTGCTCAATTTCCTTCCTGGGAAACTCAAAAAAAATGTGCTTTCATAGAAAAAGGATAAAGGATCAGTGATTGTGGGAAATCATTGCGCATTTCTACTGTGGCAACTGTCCTTGGTTGGTGTGTGGCCTTGAAATACATAGAAGCAGGAAACTTGATGCATTAATCTATATTTAGAGGACCTGTTCAACTCACAAAACTACAGTACGTGTTTGGAGTAAGTATCGGGTTAACGTAAATATCATTTGTCAACTTCTGGAAAAGGAGTGGGTTGTGTTTAATTCACTCTGTAATCATCACTTCCAAAAATTCATGATCCCCTTACTTATGAAGCCAGATTTAACTATCTTTCCTAAATCTGATTGGCTGAATAACTAAACATCCTTTCCCAAAACTCTACCTCCTTATTCCCAATGAATTTTACAAACAGACTCAACAGAATTTTGAGTACTCTGAGCACAAATGTCTCAGCTTCAACTACTCCTCCCCTTTACATCATGTTTCAATATGTACTGCCAAGTTAGAGCCAGTTTAACCATGTCAACTGTAATATCTGAACTAAGTCATTAATATCATCATTCACATTTCTAACATCATGTTCAGCTCCAAACACAAATTTACAATTACAAAATACAAACTCAGAGTGTTTATTACCATTAGGAATATATATGTTGGTTGTGTTCCAACAGATCTTCCAATGCTTATTATACAAAAATGTTTTGACAGCTTGTTTTATATACCTGAAACATTCATGTGAATCTACCGTCCAGTCCAATGATCTGGAGAGGAATAATGTGAATCACCCACTTGCATATCATCTTTTCATAATGCGCCTGTATGTTCTGGAATGCTTGCACTTTTTTTCCTTTATCACACAAGTTAGACTACCAAGGAGTACAAGTTGGTGGCAATGATATGGGCAAATCAAATCCTGTTACAGACCTTGTCAGGTTCAGTTAAAAATAACCTGGGCTGATAGTGGATGGGGTTAACTCTTTGCTTGCTGTCTGACCTTCTTTACTGATTAATGGTTACTTTTATTTGTAATGCTTTATAACAGATACATCTTATCAATTAGAATTCTCTTTCAGTGACTTTCCAGAATTATTTCCAGAATTAGCTATTTAGGAAAGGTGTAACTATTTCAATAAGACAGTAAGGTTTCCAAATAATGTTGGCTAATTACTTCAAGATGACTGTATGTATTTGCACTTGTCTGTCATGTACATTAACAAGAATATTATAGCTTGCACAACTAAATTCAGGGACTTTACCTGAACAGAACTAACAGAAGCGACCAAAGGTTTATCTCTGCTGTCACCCAAGTCTTCCATGCCACGCAGAGTGATATTACCATCTGTAAAGATTAAAATATCTAAAACAGGCTGTGAAAGTCATGTAAAATTACCATAATTAAAAGAACTCAAGTAAGGTTACAGAAAATTTTCCTTACTTTATATTTACTTATACTCTAGCTTTATGAAATGAAACATTATCACAGCAAAGATAATGATATAATCAAAACAAGCATGTCTTGCTCATTACCCTTCTTCTGAGAATTGCATCAATATTCAGTAAAGTAATGGTTTCATAGATTCTAATGCTAAAAGCAATCTCGCAACCAAACCTATCTACATCTCTCCTTTTATTCATGTACTCTAAAACTTATTCCAATTGCTGCAGAAGTTTTCTAATCCTTAATCATTTCATAAATATTTCCCCTTACTCCAAAAACTTGTAAATGTTCATACCATTCACAAAAGAGCAATCTTTGCTTTAGAACTCATTTCTAATCTTACCCTCTTGAAAGTCAACTTCAATGTTGACAGACACTGGAAGATCTGATGGAGGTCCTGATGTATCTGGAGCAATTATAATACTTGCACCATCTTCACCAATCTTGCCCAAACTTGTGTCCCCATCATCATCCATGTTTTCCTCTTTTCCTATGATTCCCAAGACAGGAGGCAAAGACAGACCCTGTTGTTTATAATCTGCATCATCCATATCATCAATGTCTTCTATTTCCTCTTTTACACCAGATTCGCTCATAAGTTTCTCAAAATCGCGTCCAGCTATGGAATCTCGATATCTGATTAGAAATGGATTTATACATATTACAATAAATTCGTACATATATATAGCACTGCATGGTTCCTGAATTAGCTTACGTTCAGCAGATATCATTAATTACACCAAATTCCATATACAAGTATAGCAAAGTATTTCTTATGTAGGATATAGGAATGGCAAAAACTCTGGGATGTTAGCTGACAGAGTAAAGAACACAATGCCTTCAACCAGAGGAGGTCACTGTCAACTTTGCTTGCCTATCATACTGAACTGGCTTTAAAATCTGTTAGTAGTAACTTAACATACATATATATATATATATATATATTTTTTTTTTTTTCATACATATTCGCCTTTTCCCGCGTTAGCGAGGTAGCATTAAG
>JAYMFT010102916.1:0-13714 GCA_038088735.1 Panulirus argus
ATAAAAAAAAAAAAAAAAAAAAATAGAGAGAGAGAGAGAGAGAGAGAGAGAGAGAGAGATAGAGAGAGAGAGAGAGAGAGATTTTACTGTAATGACAGAGTAAATACAAAGAGATCACTACATATCTTGCTTGTTAAATCATACTGTTCCTCTCCGCTGTTACACGTCCTTAGTAAGTATCAATCAGAAGTTCATCAAGGAATGACTTCAGCCATAGGGGTTCCTGTATACTTACTGCACATCTTTCCCTTGGGTTACACTTTCTGTAGTTCCTTTACCTGTATTTCTACCATATTATCCACCTTCTCTTGCAGTGTGTGGCAATTTATGGGTATGTGACCTTTATTTCCCACACGAGAAAAGCATGTGCCACAAAACCTAAATCTTCTCAACCCTAGCTGCTTTAATATAGGTTTGTCACCTTTGCCTACCTAGGTCGGATGAACAGCACACCATCACAGAAGGTTTGTTTATTCTGGCTAAATCCATACACTCCCTGTACAGTAAGCACAAACACCAACCTTGGAGTGGAAATGACATATGTTCTTGTTAACATGAATCTGAAAAAAATAAAATAAACGAGAGGATTCATGAGAATCATGTAATGGCAATTTCCATGTCCTTCTTGACTTTTTTCCTCTCTTTCCTTTTCCAATTTTCATCTTTTCAATTGTGCTCTTGTTCCACAAGAAGAAAAGTGAATTATGTGTGAATTAATTTTTCTGTTTATGAACTAAATTAGTTGTTAAGAATCATAGCATCCTTCAATTACTGATTTCAGTCGCATGACACACGTGACATGATTCACATTTCTCTTGAAAATGGATTCTTCGATCAAGAATTTTCCTGTTTGTAATAGCTGCTACAAAGATTTGTCACCCACAATGCAATGTAACACCAATATCATTTATCTTCATGATGTAGGCAAGCTGGATCCTACCAGCACCCTACAGATTTTCTGGCCTTACTTCCATCAACTCCACTGCCATGGCTTCAACATAATTTTGTCACGATTTGCTGGCTTCTGGCGGGAGATAGTGTGGGCACGTGAGGACAAATGGTAACGACAAGATGTAGCAGTGACTCCCTAACAACAGCTGCTTCTGCTGGAAGGTAACTTGGGCTGACAAGAACAGTTGACAGTCTTAGGGAGGTTTAAGTCCATGAGAATAGATGTTAGTGTTAGGAGATGAAGTGGGCCAACTATGACAGCTGTCAATGACCGGAAGAGTTTTGACACCCTAAGAAAACCTGTTAATGACATAAGATGGTGTGGGATGAGCAACTGGAGCAGAACTGCCATGATAGCTGGTTACAAAAAGGTCCTATAAGACTGGAAGTAGTGCAGGTGTGTAATGATGGCTGCAAATAATGGGAGGGAGTGCAGTCCCAAGCATATTGCCCTAGGTGATAATTTCCAGGAGAGAGAGAGAGAGAGAGAGAGAGAGAGAGAGAGAGAGAGAGAGAGAGAGAGAGAGGGAGAGAGAGAGAGAGAGAGAGAGAGAGAGAGAGAGAGAGGTTGCCTGAGATGTAGTATAGCTTCCGTTTTAATTTCAGTACCTTAACTCAGACTAGTTCCACAGTACATTATTTACATGAAAATTGCAAAAATATTGAAAATAGTTTAGCAAAAACTGTATACATTATCCACATTCTTACATGTAGCCTTACTTGTGCCACACACACCAGGAAACTTAAAGTTTGAGGCAATAGCACAATGATTTCAGAGGTACCCTATAAGAATACTGAATGTTTAAGAAGTTTATTACAATTAAAATCCCATTGTATGAGTTTACTTTAACTTGTGATTTACAGTTTTGCAGACCTTGTCACAGATGAGCAAGATTCTATGCCCCTGTCTGAGTAGGGTAGCCTATGAAAGGCAGCAAGAAGCTCACAGACAAGATAATAACCAGGGAGCAGGTACACTCCATAAGTTCTTTGTCATTTCTACTGATCCCAAAAATGTCATCAGGAACAGAAGAGCATATTGTGTTGCCAAGGGGCTCTCATATGGTTACATTGCTGTGGAGAGGAAAGAGATAAAGATAGTTGGCGATGATAAAGAAATCTTAGGTAATACAACTGACACTGCTCTGGACAGGGATAAAGGAGAGACAGCTTGTGATGAGCTGCCATGGACTGAATTTGCAATTGTGAGAGAAACACTGATACAAAAAAGAATTCAAACAAGTGAGACATGGAAAAACCAAGAGAAGACAATGGCATTTTGTTCTGTAATGCAGTATCCTGCCCCATTTGGTACTCAACAACATTCAGACAGAACTTGTTCAGTGGGGCTCCATGAGCATGTAAAACAAATCAAGCCCTCTTCATGTCCATGCAAGAGATGGTGATCAACATGATGCACACTGGGGAGCATGACCATCACCTGGTTCAAAAGGAGGCTGGCAAAAGGAGAGAAAATGCCTTGCCTATGGTTTCTGTATTTGTCACATTTGGATGCTACTTTGTCTGTGCTGCTGGCTGTTCAGAGCAGAAAACAGTCTTTTTGGACATGACACTGGAGGAAACTTAACCTATGAGTTGTTGACCATGAAGCCAATACAACACATGAGATACTAAGCCAGAAATGGACTGAACTTAGCTTGGGGTTGGGCAAAGAAATGATTATTGATCATTATGATAAACTCATCACAAAGAAGCAGAAAGATGGAAAGAGATCCCGAAGAGAGAATTTGTTTGCAACCTCTATCTGGTAAAACATTACTTGGCTCTTTCAGATTATCAGGAGCACCAATCTTCCACCATCAAAGGCAGCTTCCTATTCTTGAATAATCTTCTCAGCAAGTAAATGAGAATAAAGTACTCAGATCCATGAAAGACCTAATGTTTTAATTTTGTACTTCTTCCTGAACATTCAGTATGAGTTAAAGTTGTCTTTCGATGGCATATTATACTATCTTGAACGAGGTACGCAAAGCAAAATATGACATTGCAATGTTTAACATTACAGTACCCAGGATTTTTCCCATCAAGATCAGTTGTCACATGTGATCCTATTACAGTATAAAGATCAACAGCAGAACAACTGAAGTCCAAGAACCTTTTCTTCATTTCATCATGCTCACAGAGGAGAACATTCAGTACTTGGCCCATAACATTGCACCGACACTGGAAAAAGACTTATATAAATGAAAATACAGGGCTATGATTATTCGACCATTTTGAATTTTGTGCACTTATGCATGCAGCAGAGAATTTTAAATCAAAATTCCAAGTTATAGTCGTGGTATGCAACAACCACTCTGACCTTGAGTACGGTGCATGTCACTCAAACTTCTATCAGTGCCATCACCTTCAGAGTTCTTGACCATATCTACACCTTATTTCCTTCTGCACATCCAATGGAATGTCATCAAAAAACATATTCCTGGAAAAGTGAAAGTATTCAAAAGTGCATGTGAAATGTAGTTGTTCACCTGACTCTATAGTGGATGATTTATAGGGCAACATAAAGCCCTAGAGGACCTCTGTGAGTGGTTTATGCAGTCAGTCAGTGCTATAAATTTTGCTGTCTGCTTTCTGTTGCCCATTCTTTGGTACATATTCATTGCATATCTTTGTTTCTGGGATCCACTTCTGAAATATACACAATATCCAGCATTTCCTTCAAATGCCTGGCATGGGACTCAATTTGTGCTCATCCTCTCTGAGCAAGAGAGGAAGGGTCTAATTGAGAAAGCACTCGAAAAGGCAAAAGCACTCAGTGATACTATGGATATATCCAACAAACAAAGAATTAGAAGACAGAAAATTGGTGACAAAACAGCTTCAAGCACTGGTCTCATCATGCAAAGATGTTCAATGTGAACAACTGGAAATCACTGACCATCTCTACCAAGAACAGGAGAAGAGATCAGAGCCTCTCAGGGGAGCACATGAAATTCATGGCTCCATCAATGTGGCACTAAGATCAAGATAATGATGCTCTTGACACTACAGCTCAAAGGCTTATGATAATATTGTTGCCATTCCTCTAGAGAAAGAAGTTGAGCATCTCTGGTATCAGTTTCATTCATGGATGGTCATTGACATTAAGTGGATTGTCAAGTAGGAGTTTGAATACTCATTCTCTTACCTATGATCACCTTCAGAATGTTTCTGATGATATCAATTAGTGGAGCCACTTTTGGGCATTTTTCTTTTTTAACTAAAGCCTTTTCATGTCTACCTGTGCTTGATGATAGGCCAAAAATAGCTAGTAAACCTCTTAGTTCAGAATGAATAAGGTTTGACTTGGAACAAGTTGCAACAATTCTTTTTCACCACAGTGCATTACTATGATATCACCAGAATAACATACTGAAAGTCCTTAAAGTTTTCTGTAGTGGAAATACATCTATGTTGCATACATTCAATATGGCTGCATGCAAATATCAATATTTTGCCACATTTTTGCTCAGAGATAACATGTTTGAGTGATTCAGAATTCTTGAATGGGATTTTTGGACAAACAAAATTAACAGGGTATGATGAATTTATGGAAACCATTTACCACAGGACAAACATGTATCAAAGCCAATGGCATTATTGCTCAAAAAAATTATTTTAAGAAAATGTGATTTTCCTCGACTTGCATACTATTGGAAAACTCATCATTTTGTCCTTGAAATAAAACTGTTTATCAATGTCCCTCTGAAAATGTAAATAAAAATTCATCATACAATGTATGAAGATGGAATTACATTTTCTTGTCAAGTTAAACTTCTTTTTCTTTTCTTTAACAGACAACCCAGTTGTGGGCCAATCAGGCCTCCTGTTGTCTGTCTTTCTCATATAAACTCATGGCATTTACAGAGGCTGATGAAGTTACTTCCTGATGTGTTTCGATCTGATTTGTTTTATGTTCAATGTTTTATATAATTCCTGTGTTTTAACTTTATGCCCTTGTCACTGTCATTTTACACTGGTTCAATTTATGAGCAATTACTGTCAGTAGTATGCAATTACTGTTACAGTTCCTATTATATAACAGCCAGTACAGTCAAGGGAAGAGGATGCTGTATGACATAAGAGGATGTCATTGTAATTACAGTGTTTAACCTCAGTGCCCCATACAACTGCTGGATGTATTCCACATCTGGGTAGTGCAATTATCAACAAAAAGGCTGGGGTGGTATGCAGAACTGAGCTGAAATGAGAAGGCAGCAAGATACAGGCAGCTGAAGGAGATGGCAGGTTCTGATGGCAGGAAACTGGTCTGACTGTAATCACCTGTGCTCTCCTCTTGTAACTGATAGACTTTAGCATCACGCAACTCTGGAAAACACCCAATGACGACATCTTCACTCCTAACTAAGAGAGTATTTGTGTTGAAAGACTAATTACAGAGGCCAATTACATTTTAGGCAATCCAAAATTCCTTGTAGTTTTGTAACAGCAATTAAGTCCCTAAGTGGCTGCAAATACAGTTGCAAAGTTGAAGAAAACTCAGACTTTATTTCTTTGTATGGTTTCCCTAAAGTCAAAGTAGCATCACATACTAATGAGAAGACCTCTAGCAATATGCATAAATGATTCCTGTCATTCAGGGCCTCCAAGATGGGGGTGCAGGCCTGGGGGCCCAAAAGGGGGCCCAGGAATTTCCTGGGATCTCAGAAAATGCAGAAAATCAACAGAGTGTTCCACTCCACCTCTTTTCTCAACTTCCATACCTTTTTTGGCCTCACAGCTCCTGGCATAAAACTGTAGTGGATAAAAACAGGATGACTAATGAAGAAGGGAAGGGAGCCCATGAGAAACTTTGTACCCACTGATAAAATTCCTCTCAGGTGCCCTGCTGTCACTCTCTTAACTTAACGTCAAAGGGGGTGTTCTTTAAAATCTTGGCTGGCTTCTCACATGGGCTAAGAGTAATGTCCTTTTAAAAATTTCTCCAAAGTATATGTTACATTAAATTCATTTGCTCCTCAAAAGAAGTTCTTTATTTTTACTTGCAGTCAAACCCTGTACCTGTTGCTATTACTTCACTCTATTCATTATCTCCTTGTATCCATTTTTTTTTTTTTTTTATTGGTGTTTCCTGCATTAGTGAAGAAAGGCTGCATCCACCCACAACCATTCTCTAACTGTCCTGTGTAAAGCACTGAAACCACAGCTCCCTACCCACAACCAGACCCCACAAACCTTTCCATATCTTCTGTGGTAAATCATTACTGGGCTTATGGATAATAACTAGGGTATCTTATTTTTATGGGTGGTTTCACTTTCTTCTCAATTTAATGACTTCACTTTTATATTGAAAAATAAGAAAGTTATGAATACTGTAACAGCTCTGCCAATAAGAAGAATCTTTCGAAGAGTTTATTACTTTTGCTGTCAATATAATAAGGAATATGAAATCAATGTAACTTAATTTACGTGGACAGAACTTTTAATAAAAAATTTTTTTGCAAAATACTATTTATTCAAACTGCTGCACATTATTCACAAAAACTAAAATTCGAATGATAGATGATGATTCACACTATATTACTCATGTTTGCCATCCTGATGAAAAAGAATTTAGATTAAAATGAAAGATACACCTTTTCTAAACATCAAGTTTATGTACTGAAATATATTGGCAATTAGTTTCTAACCAGCAAAGATTTTTAATAAAAATTTCTGGTCTTAATGCCTTTTTACATAGATAAAACAATAAAGCTCTGAAATCAAACAATGAAATCAAGAGAACCACATAACAAAACAGTCCACCTTTGCTACGGAGGCACTGATATGGACGAATCAGTTTCTTTTTTCCAAAGGAAATTTACTGTAATGTTTAACCTAAGTCTGTCACATGTAAAATTCAATTAAACTTGATACCTGCTCCTAATAACACATTTTAACAAATCAAACTGACTCACTTTTTTTAATCTTACATTTCAGAGGCCTAATTTTGAGCTGCATAAGTTGACAATTCATGCTCCACTTGTGTGGAACCTAAAAAATATGTAAAGTTTTCATGATATGTGTTTATGATGTTGCTATTAGACTTCTTAAACTAAATGTCTGGAAATAAATGACCACTAATTATGAAACAGCTCTCTTTCAATGTTAATGTCAGCAGACACAACTACAATGAGTGATTTCTTGAATTAAAGATAATATACATTCAAGAGCCAACATCTCTTGCTGGCGGCTTTCTTGAAAGGCATTCAATAGTCTTAACTTTTCTTGTTCAAAACAACAGTGGTATTGCTTTACTAATTCCATCATATTTCTTCTTTGTTGTTCTTCAGTTTTCCCATAGCTTTGTATTTCTCCTTCTTCACTATTAACTTTAGCAACATAACACTGGTCATTTGTATTGTCTGTGGTATAATGTTTTTTACCACCAGAAAAATACTGTTTTGTCGTTTTCATTTGTGGAGAGGAAAGTTCCAGCTGTTTATGTGGTGATTCATTTGTTCTCTTTTTCAGTGGTAATTGGACAAGGTCTTTATGTTTGTTTGTCCGCTTAATTTGCTTCATTTGTACTTGGGAAGATTCCCTTGGCTTTCTGATTGATGAACCAGAAGATTCTCCGATCCGTTTCTTTAAAGGTAGTTCTTGAGATTCTAAAATTCTGTTTCTTAAATGGCCCTTCAAAATTTCCCCTGGCCTCTTTTCCAATGGTAGTTTTGAAACTTCTCTTGACTTCTTTAATTGCAATTGGGACCTTCTTCTTAGTCTTTTTAATTTCATTCTAGAGGATTCCCTCTTTTTCAGCCAAAGCAGAGAGGATATTCTTTGGTGTGTTTTTACTTGTCTAGCTGATGGTTTGCAAAGTTCCCTTTTCTGTTTACCCTGAGATGATTCTCTCAAACTTTGTTGTACCTGCGTAGTGGAATTTTTCTGACAGATTTTTGGTATAACCTTCCATTTGGTTTTCACTTTTAACTCTGAGAGGCTGTTGGATGATGCACTATTATTTTCTCTAGTCCTTAGTTTTGGAAAGTTTAAACCAGTAGGGGCTACATAGGCAGGGTACACCAGCATCCTGGGGATATTGATATATTTGATGTTAGCAGGTAATGAATGAGAGAGAGGATAGTGGAGCTTTATGATTTCATTTGGTTGGACTTCTTTTGCTATACATTCTATCACTTTGGAATTTTCTGCCTCAGTAACACTCAGAACTTCCACTCGAATCCTATTCTTTTCTGAAATATTAGGGTACCGGTAAGGGGATTTTCCTAATTCGACTCTGAATTTCCGACGCACTGTCTTATCTGCCAGTTTAGAGATTTCCTTTAATTTTTCACATCCAAGTGCACTTCCATCTGTCGTTTTATATAAACTTTCTTTCTCACATAAAATATTTTTCTTTACCTTTTGGTTTCGAATACTGGACTGTTTCTTAAATAGTTCAGTCTGAAGCAAGTGAACAAGGTTTATCTGGTCCTTATACTGTTGGTAACCACCATGTCGTATGACATTTGTCATGTATTGCCACTGCTTTTGGCAAGATGATGCACTTCTATCATATCCCTCCGTCTGCAGTACTTCACTGATCGCTTTACCCACAGTCCTGTCTTCTGAAGAATTTATCTCACATTCAACAGATGTCTTGACTAGTATATTCAATTCTTCCATACTCCAGTCACTAACCTGATATATTGAAAAATAATAACTATTTCACATAAATCTTTTGACTGGACTTTACATGTTTCAAAAAATGATTATGGCTAATGAAGAAACACAGAATATAAAGAACTGCACAAAATCTGAAGGTGGGTGAAGAGAGTTAGGAACTCTAGTCCCATTTAATGATTATCAAGTGCATATAGCACAAGTTTACTCATGCACATCCTTAAACCACGTCCAGTGTGGTAAAGTGAAATCTGGACTTCAAGCTGATTGGACTTAACAAGTTCCAAAAAATTATGATGGCAAATGAAGGATAACCTTGGAATATAGAGAACTACAAGAAATCTAATGGTGTGTGAACAGTCTTAGGAACTCCATTCCAATCAATCAGTCATTTCAAACTACTCATCTTTCATCATAAATTTCTCACTACCTATTGCAGTTGCAAAACTGAAGTGTGAGAGTAAAAATTACTCTTAAAAAAAAAAGTACATGCCATTCAATAATAAAGATGAGGATATGAAGGATACTTTCTGGAGAGAACTTGAATATACAACTGAGGATGATGATCCAGAAAACATCATTATGGCTAGTGGAATGAATGGATAGGTAGGTGACAGGTATTAGAAGGACTGTTAAGTAGGTGACAGAAGTATTCGAAAGACTGCTAAGTAGGTGACTGGATCCATGTGAAAAAGACAAAAGGGAAAGGATTCATGAACGTATGCATTTATTGGTACCTGTCTTGCTTACATATTTTCAGTACAAAGTTTTCCTTAAATATATGTGACAAAGGTATAGATATAACTAGGTAAACAAGAGTACCACTGATACATTATCAGCAAAAAGAATGTGATTGGTGGGGTGCATTAGGTTTATCATTTAAGTACAGTAATATGCAATGGTAGCATTTTATTTAAGACAGTCTGCAACTACTAATGTGAATGAAAACACATGACATTCTGAAAGATGAAAAAAACATTTCTCTAAGAGAGCTATTATTTGGAGGGGGTTAAAACAAATTTACTCCCCACAAAATAAGTGTATCCATGAGGATTCAACCCCTCCACCCACCATAAAACATATGTAGAACCATTCAGTAAGTTGCACAAAGGTGAGACAGTGGGGTGCAGTTAGCTGCCACTATTCATTCACCAATCGAGAATAAAGAAACAGTTTTCAAGAACAAAAGAGGGAAGGAAAACCAAATAGGGCTCAGCCAATGGTGAAGAAATGAATATATAAGCATCCGAGAGAATGCCCACATAAAGGAGGAAGAACTTCACTGTTTTACTGTATCAGTCCTACTAGTCACTGTACACTCTATGTAAGGCATATTCTCAAGAGAGGAAAACTATTTCTTATTTATCAAAATCTAGATCTTCATAAGAAAGCAAGTTACATTCGCATATATAACTTTTTTTGAATCTGTATATTAAGGTGCAGAAAAGCTATCACTTTTTTATTTCTGAATCATGAGTTACACAACTGAAGTTTGAGAAAAACAGTATCACTGGACCGGCCAATCGTAAGTAAGAGTGTTGGGGCATGACAATGGGCAGCATGGTATGGCAAGTCCCTAGTAAAGGCACACAACCTCCCAGTATGGTCACCAGCAGATTACTGAGGTCTCCAGGTAGTTCCAGTGACTCATCCTTTGTATGAGTTGCCTTCTCTGACCAGCAAATAGAGCTTACAACGTGCACAAAATTCCACTTGTGGTGGGAAAACACTTGCATAAGTCGAGGACAGTAGCATCCAACTATGTCTATCTTAATCAAGGACAGCAACGCTGAAAGGGTTAAACAGCCACAATCACATAAAACCATATACTCCAAACACATATGGAAGCAAGCTGAACAACTCCTCTATGCATAAATTTAGGCACAAAGTTTCAAGGCCATGTGCTGAGCCTGGGTGGTAGCAAATGTGGCAATGCTTAATAAGTTCTCCCCACAGTAAGTCATCCTCTACCCATGCCAATAACAGCATATTTTCATTAGTTTTCTAGCAAGGAAATTAAGCAACTTGTAGCTAGATTTATAGGACAAGGCAGATGCTCTTGAAATATATGTTGATGAAATGTCATCAGATTGTATGGAGAGTGGTTTCATGGACATTGATTCTTCTGGACTGACAGTTGACTAAGATGAAATAGAAAGTATATCTAGCAAAAGTGAGGGCAGGGCTGTCAGTGTCCACCTGATGTTAATAACACTGCATATGATGTTGTGGCTAGTAATTTTACTTATTATTTTGATGTTAAGAAAAATCATCAGTGAAGCATACTGATTATAACAAGAAAAACTATATCAGAGAAATTTCTGCCAGGATATTGAAGTAAGCATGGGAACAGAAAGAAGAAACAGAAGAACGCTACTGATGATTTAATGTCAGTGGGGTAAAGAACGATTACAAATGTACATACTGATTGCCATCCAGGAAGAGGTACTGCATGGAAGCCATACGCCACTAATGGATTAGGATGGTTCTGCCACAGCCCATCAATGTCTGGACCAAAAGGCCCCTCAGTACCCTGCTGGAAAGTCTCTCTTTGGGCACAGTGGAGCTGCACTAAGAGATGCCAAATTCTGCATTAAAGAAAAACAAAACCATATTCGTGTGCTGAAATGACAAAAAAATTAGCTTTTACATTCTCACAATGTAAAATATCCATACATAACTGAAGTTCATGCAAGTTTGAAAAATCCTACAAAGGCTTGTAAGATATCGAAATGTGATATTATTAACTAGTACCAGCTTTCCTCTTGAAAATACAGCAACAAAGGTGAAAATGTAAACTCATATTACAATGATTGTGCGTTACGTTATTCTTCTGAGATGTGGTACATACTGATATGGCGTGAAAGTAGGAGACAGATGTTGGTACTGGCTATCAAGAAACTGGGCAAGTGCTAGCAGGAGGGGTTGACGAGGAACACTGTGACAGGCAAAATTCTTCATGTCCTTCAATCCAGCCAGCAACACCTCAATCGCTTCCTGCTCATCAATATCCAAGTCTAGCTCTCTGCTTGTCTTTGGCTCTGTCCAATAGCATTATTCTAGTCATAATTTGGGTTTGACAGAATCCATAAATAGAATGCAAGTTAATTTTTTCACATAATTCTGTCACTCAAATGAAGTATGGTTCCTTGAACATTACTTTGGCTACAAGATCCCACCTGCTATAAAATTCCCCCTCCCTATCATACTGTTAATTTTTTCACATAATTTTGTCACTCAAATGAAGTTTGGTTCCCTGAACACTGCTTTGGTTACAAGAACCCACCTGCTATAAAATTTCCCCTCCCAATCATACTGTTTCCAATACAAATTAAATTTCTTATTACTACCTAAAATTAATCTATATCTCAACATATCTAAACTCTTTACTCATTTTTTCAATTGGCCTCCTCAATTAGACTTACCAGAATGATATCTTGGAATATGATCCCTATAGCCAAATAAAGAGTGGATCTTAAAATAGAAAGGTGGTCGCCGTCGTTCCCGAATGCTACATTTTTGGTTGTATGTGAATGCTCTTTGATACCCACTGTACAGCTGATAGAATTTATTGTAACAACATTTTGCTTCTCGGTGATATCCTCCAGCATTCATCATAAGACTTACCTGCAAAGCTAAGAAAGTTAGTAACAAGCAAAACCATTTTATCAAGGGAGGCTTACTTCTGTGCTTATATGCAGACTCAGATGTTAAGAGTCTTGTAACATACAGTAATTATGGCAGCCTGGGTAAACACTCAAGTGAAAGCCAAACTGCCACAGCAAAGTGCCTCCCTATCCATTCAAAATATGTGGCTATTGAAATCTTACAAATGGGATGCTATGAAACAAATGCTGAATCACCAAAAACCAGCATACAGGAAGTTATGCCCTATTCCCTCAATTGTGAAGAAACAAAGTTCCAGGCTCTTTATAAACTAGTTGTTACACCACTAAGTGGGCAAAATATAGATTCTTTACATAAAAGTTTGTTTTCTTTTTTCATGAAAAGCACTCTTTGGCCATACAGAGAAACCATTTCCTAATGAACTAATTAGGAAAAGCCAAATTCCATTATTATCCTGCATTTCCCCCCAAGGCCACAAGATTTCACAATTTAGTTTGCCAAGTTCAATTGCTACCACTTTTATCTGCAACAATACTGTAGCTCAAATAGGCAAAAAGATATTAATCTATAAGTCTATATTTATTTTAGAAAAAAAAGGAGCACATTACACATATACTAAATGACCACATATGAAACAATCAATGCATTTCATACATAAACAGAATTATTGAAATTCTGTTGTTAAGTATATCATTAAAACAATTATTTCTCAATACCTTTTGATTTAAAAAACTTTGAACATCTCATACAGGTACCAAATGATCATATACAAAAAATCAATAAATTTGATGAAAAACAAAAAAAATTGATAATCCTACAGCTAATACCCAAGTGATTCTTAAGTACACAATCAAAAGATAAAAAAATCCCTATCAATTACTTTCCTCTGGAAAAGTAAAAACACCTATTACAAGTATCAAATGACCGTATAAAATAAATAAATGAATTTGATGATAAAACAACCAAGGTATTAATTGGAAGGCAGCCATCGACCAGGGACATATATTACCAGTGCTAGCCGCCTGGGTTTCAGGAGGATTAGTGATGGCTGCTAGTGAGCTAGCACTTAAATGGTTGTCGAGATGCACTCCTCTGACCAAGGTGGCTGTCTTTTCTTTCTACTTCACCCACATGTGGACTGCTGGCATTCTGTCCACAAACATACAATCTCTCCTTGTCACACATAACACCTGACAACACTTACCTCACACAACTCATTCTTCTCAACTCTTGATTTACCTAAGGTGAGTGCTGTGCACTAGCCTCGTCTTTTGGCAAAATTGTAGAAACAATAGACAGAATTACTAGGTAGGAATATTAAACAGGAGCATTACATAGAAAATTAGTTAGAAGTAGTAGGCTGGAACATTAGGCAGGAACATTAGGTAGACACATTAGGTAGAAGGTGAGCAGGAATATTAAGAAGGAGCCTTTTTTTTTTTTTTTTTTTTTATGTTGAAGGCTCCAGTCACGGACAAAAGTCCACATCAAGGCCGGGCCCTAATTG
>JAYMFT010102927.1:0-13714 GCA_038088735.1 Panulirus argus
TCTCTCTCCTCTTTTCCTACTCGTACACATGCCTGACACACCATGATAAAAACTTCTCACTGCTTCCAGCGGCTTACCTTCCACACCATATATTCTTAAGACCATCCACAAAGCATCTCTATCAATTTTGTCATATGGTTGGTAAGAATATTCAATCTATGTATGGATCATGGTGAAGTGCTTGGGGATTTGGGGAATGCAAGTATAGTGCCACTGTACAAAGGCAAAGGGGATAAAGATAAGTGTTCAAACTACAGAGGTATTTTTGGGTATTCCTGGAAAACTGTATGGGAGGGCATTTATTGAGAGGGTGAAGGCATGTACAGAGCATCACATTGGGGAATGTCAGTGTGGTTTTATAAGTGCTAGAGGATGTGTGGATCAGGTGTTTGTTGTGAAGAATGTATGTGAGAAATACTTAGAAAAACAGTTACATTTGTATGTAGCGTTTATGGATCTGGAGAAGGCATATGACAAAATTGATAGAGATGCTTTATGGAAGGTCTTAAGAATATATGGTGTGGAAGGTAAGCCGCTGGAAGCAGTGAGAAGTTTTTATCATGGGTGTCAGGTATGTGTACGAGTAGGAAAAGAGGAGAGAGATTGGTTCCCATTGAATGTCGGTCTACGACAGGGGTGTATAATGTCCCCATGGTTGTTTGATTTGTTTATGGATGGGGTAGTTAGGAAGGTATGTACAAGACTTTTGGAGAGAGCGGCGAGTATGCAGTCTGTTGGGGAGGAGAGGGTCTGGGAAGTGAGTCAGTTATTGTTCACGGATGATACAGCACTGGTGGCTGATTCGAGTGAGAAATTGCAGAAGTTGGTGACTGACTTTGGAAAAGTGTGTGAAAGGAAAAAGTTCAGAGTAAATGTAAATATGAGTAAGGTTATTAGGTTCAGCAGGGTTAAGGGACAAGTTAGTTGGGATATAAGTTTGAATGGAGAAAAATTAGTATATATGAAGTGTTTTAGATATCTGGGAGTGGACTTGGCAGCAAATGGAACCATGGAAGCTGGAATGTGTTGAAAGAGAAGACGTTATCTCGGAGAGCAAAAAGGGGTGTGTTTGAAGGAATAGTAGTTCCAACAATATTATATGGTTGCGAGGCATGGGCCATAGAGTTGTACGGAGGAGGGTGGATGTGTTGGAAATGAAATGTTTAAGGACAGTATGTGGTGTGAGATGGTTTGATCGAGTAAGCAATGTAAGGGTAAGAGAGATGTGTGATTATAGAAAGAGTGTGGTTGAGAGAGCAGAGGAGGGTGTGTTGAAATAGTTTGGATATATGAAACGAACGAAAGAGGAAAGGTTGACAAAGAGGATATATGTGTCAGAGGTGGAGGGTACAAGGAGAAGCGGGAGACCAAATTGGAGGTGGAGGGATGGTGTGAAAAAGATTTTGAGCGATCTTGGCGTGAACATGCAGGAGGGTGAAAGGTGTGCACGGAATAGAGTGAAATGGAACGATGTGGCATACTGGGGTCGACGTGCTGTCAGTGGACTGAACCAGGGCATGTGAAACGTCTGGGGTAAACCATGGAAAGGTCTTTTGGGCCTGGATGTGGATAGGGAGCTTTGTTTCGGTGCATTATACATGACAACTAGAGACTGAGTGTGAGCGAATGTGGCCTTTTTTCGTCTGTTTCCTGGCGCTACCTCGCTGACGCAGGGGGTGACGATGTTATTTCATGTCCCATGAGGCGGGGTGGCGTTAAGAATGGATGAAGGCAAATAAGTACAAGTGTATACGCATGTGTATGCATATGTACGCATATATGTATATGTTGGTATGTATATGCATGTATTGTGCATATATGTACATGTATGTATATGTGCATATTAGTGGATGGGTCTTCGTCTGTTTCCTGGCGCTGCCTCGCTAACGTGAAACAGCTATCAAGTATAACAGATATGCAGAACAAAGGAATACAAAAGAGTTTAACGGATATCTATATACGAGACAATAGTACCATGAGGATGGGGTCATAAATCTGTCGGTAGAAGCCATTGCGTTAAAAAATATTTAGATATATGTGCGGTCGTTGGGGTATTGTATTCCCCCAAGTCAGGCTGCTACACTTACATTCTTCAGTTGCAATCACCAGGGACTGTCACCGTTCGTATTCATTCCTATTAATTCCTTATCAACACTTTCACCGTAGGAAAATTACTTGGTACTAGTGCACGATTCAAAGACCATCAACAAGAATCACTGAAAATTACAGATAAATTACCTTCTAGACTCTAACCATACACAACGACTCACCTCTGCCTGCCATCTGCCGGAAATATGTCTTATTACAAAATGTCGACATTAAAGTAAATGAAAAAGGTACAAAACATAGTTATGCAATTACTTACTCAAATATGTTGGTATGGATTCAACATATTACAGCAACCTGAACTTCATTAGACGTGACCATTTTTTTTTAAGTAAATCTTACATGGCACCGGAGCGCGCATTCATCGTGTAAATTGTGAACGGCCAAGGCTTCAGCACGTGAGAAGATTCATGTAATTAAAGAATGATGAATTATCTTATGATGATAGGAAGTGTCCAAGGTAATAAGGGTTGTAGTATAGGATTTATAACATGGAGAAATGAGTCTTGTAGTGGTTGACTGAGGTGGTTTCCCCCAAAATAAAAAGGATGTGACTTTTCGTTCTCCTTACTTGCTTTGAATGTCAATGAAATTACAGTCAGTGCTAGGAACTCAAAAAACAAGAACATATATGTTACATTCCTTTAAGTTCCTGCAAAAAGTAGATAGAATGGAAATGAATTGGCAAATACTAAAGCAAAAGATGGATGTAATGTGTGAGGCCAGTTGAAACCACCATTAGCATGGAGGAGGGGGAAAGGAAGATGGACCCCGCCATCAACTTCCCTATTTCATTACAATATTACTAATTTCAAACTGGTAGCACTGTAATGAAGATAATGGTGTACCAAAAGGGAGGAGGGGCGACGGGGGATATTGCCTCCCCACCCCCTTCTCCTTGAGCTACACAGTATATAATAAACTAAAAAAAAAATGTACAATTACAGTTACTATAACTTTTTACTACTGCGAAAGAAAAACTTCCAACAGTAGACACAACCATGTTTCGGTAATATAGTCTATCTAATATTGTAAAGGTGTGGTCCATGCCTTTTGTTTGTGTATCAGTAAAGATGTCGAGAAAGTTGCTAGACACACGACGACAAACCTCCGTTCACAGTAGCCAATAGTTCATGTATTTCCTTGGCGGGATAGAAATTGCTGGCTGCTGGGATGATACATTTTTAGAAAAATATGTTGTTGCAAAGTAGGAGGGTTGTGCCGTCAATACGGAAGGTATGAAGAAGGAAAATGACGGGTTGAATGATCATACCACTGACTAATACCATTCCACTTTTTATGATGTACGCAAGTATGGTAAGGAGTGGTCGAGGTGAGAGAGCACATGGTAGCCAGGGAGGGAGGGATGGGGGTGGGAGTGATGATGAGGGAGTGTTATGTGATACCAAACTGGGTCCTTTCGAGACTGTTTGCGATTACGGAAGATCTCAGAAACTCACAAAATACTTTGGTAAAAGTTAGAAGGCATACAGCTAATTCAAATATATTTTTAAACGTAACTATGGTCCTGCTTTCAACCACTCTACATGGTAAATCGTTCCACATGTTTACAATCCAGATGAAGAAAAAGTACTTCGCTTCGTTCTAGGTAAAACGTTTGTCCACGCGTTTGTATCCATTACTACGAGTGAAATCAAACGAATCAAGTCTTAGGTAATTTGATAGATCAAGATTATGAAAGCCCTTGATCATTATCAATAATTGTAGAAGATCACTTCTATTCTTCTCTTTTCTAAGTTAAATAAATTCTTGTTACTTAATCTCATTTCGTAGGACTTGTTCCTCAGACCGGGAATCATCTTGGTTGCTCGACGCTGTACTCTCTCCATTCCGTCTGTTTTTTGTTGGGTAGGGAGACCAGAACTAAACACAATATTCAAAACGTGAACGAACCAATGAACTGTAAAGAGTAATGATGATTTCCCTGGACTTAAGTTCGACGGTTCTACGTATGAAATCAAGAATATAGTTCGCTCTTTTCACTGCTTCTGTGCACTGCATACTTGGTTTTAGGTTACCAAAGATAATTACACACTAGTCTTTTTCCTTACTGCACTGCACCCAAGTCTTTTTCCTCATTCACCTTTTGCAGTTCAAGAGGATTCATAATGTAGCTTGTCTTTTTTTCTCCCAATATGTAAAACTTTGCACTTATTGATATCAAAATTCATCTGTCACTTAAGAGCCCAGTTCATCAGTTTGTCTATGTCAGTCTGAAGCTGTAGACGTCCAGCTTCATTTGCAAATCTAGTACCCAGCTTTGTATCATTACCAAATGTTATCTTGCAACGCAGCCCATTATCAGCATCATTAATACATATGAGGAGGAGAACCCGTCCCAAGAGTGATCCTTGTGGCACTCCACATCAAACGTCTAACCACTCTGAGGCTTGACCATTAATCGCTACTCTTTGCTTACGTGATGCGGAACTTTATCGAAAGCTTTTTGAAAGTCTAGATAGATAACATCAACTGATTTACTTTCGTGGTATATGTTGATTATATTATAAAAGAAATTGTTTATGATTCTATCATAAGTTTTCCAGCTATACACGTTAAGCTAATAGGACGAAAATTTCCCAGCAGCAACTTTTTACTTTTTTTTAATATCGGTGTTACACTAACATTCTTCCATTCATCAGGAACTTTTCCTGCGGCAAGTAATTTATTGAAAAGGGCGCTCAAGGGCTCAGTTATATAATTTTTCGTGTCTTTCATTGTTTTCGGATAAAACTTATCTGGACCTGTCGTTTTATCCATTTTTATATCGTTTATTGCTAAAAGTATGTCCTTGGCTTTTATATCAATTTAAGAACGTTCTCCTCTTTTATCAATGAAACTGAATCCGGGACATAGGTTGTGCTTTCAATCACAAATACAGATGCAAAAAATATTATTAAATATTTTTGCCATGGCTTTGTTTCTTGAACTGAGTCACCGTTTCCATAATTGATGGACTTATTGACTGGGCAATGACTCTCTTGCTTTTTTTTTTATGTTGAAGGCTCCAGTCACGGACAAAAGTCCACATTAAGGCCGGGTCCCATTTGAAATATAGAGAGAATTAAGAAACGGAAAAAGAAAAGACAAGGGAAAATATTTACGAATTTTTGAGAAAGTGAAAAACTTGCCTTTTCAAATGTGCCAGGTCATAGTTATTGCGATAGACATGAGAAGGTTGAGAGTTCCAAAGCTTCGACGTGTAGGGAAAGAAGCAGTTATCAAAACAGCACACCTTTGAGTTGCCGATGGTTACACAATAATCACGTGACACAGCAGCCTGTCGAGTATTGCGTGGTCTAGCTAGTGGTGGAGGCACTGAAGCAGCTAGCTCTCGGTAGCAAAAACCAAAGAAATACCTATAGAAGAAGGAAAGTGAACCAACATTGCGGTGTAGGGCAAGGGGATCAAATTTGGAAGTTAGTCTGGGACAGTTTACAAGTCGGATCGCTTTCGAAGCATGTCTGTCAAGTAAGGAAACATAGCTAGAACCACCCCAAATGTGAGAGCAGTACTCCATACAAGGACGAATCAATCCCTTGTATAAATGGAGCCACTGTTCAGAAGAGAAGTTGCAACATCTAAACAGGACACCCAGTTTTTTAGAGGCAAACTTAGCTATTCCCATAATGTTGGGTTTCCAAGAAGAGTGATGTTACAGTAATACCGAGTATATTAATTGAGTTAAGGGACGGAACTACAGAACCGTCAAAGGAGAGACAAGAGTTAGGATGAGTTTTCAACAGAGAAATAGTTAGAAATTGGGTCTTGGAGGCATTAAACTTAACAAGATTTTGTGTACCCCACCGAGATATCCTGTCAAAGTCTGAGTGGGTTTGCCAGCAGTTTTGATGCAAGAGAGTAGTTAGTTGTGATGGGTGTTTTAGATGTGAAGGTGAGTAATGTAGTAGTTAAGGTTATGATTAGAAGACATGGAGTATTCAGTTTGGTGAATGGAAATGGTCAAAAGCTTGTGGAGTTTCTTACTGAAATTGGCTAGTGATTGGGAGTACCTAGTTAAAAGAAAAGGGACATATGCATATATACACATGAAAGGGAAAGATGGTCAGCTGGCATTATTGGATAACATATTAATTGATAGCCATGCAAAAGAGAGACTTTTGGATGTGAACGTGCAGAGGGGGGCAGCTGGTAGAGTGCTCCATCATTACCTGGTGGGGGTAAGGATGATGACGTGTAGAGGTTTTTGGAAACGAGAAAACAAAATGGGTGAGAAGATAGTAGTGAAAGTAAGTGAGCTTGGAAAAGAGACATTTGTGAAGATATACTAGGAGAGATTGAGTGTAGAATGGCAGGTGAGAGGAAATGAAACTAGGGGAATTGGTGGCATGTGTGAGCGAAGTAAGTGGCCAACATAATGTGGGTGGTGGGGAGGTGAGAAGTGGTAATGAGTGTGGGATGATGGAGTAAAGTTGCTAAAGAAAAAGAAAGGAGAGGTATATGGATGGTACTTACAGGGAAGAAATGCATATGTTTGGGAGATGTGTGAGAGGTAGTAGCATTAAGTGAAGAGGAAAGTGCAGGGTTGAAAAAGAGGGCAAATGAGAGCTTGGGCAAGAAGGTATCAGTAAACTTTGTGAAGAAATTGATACTCTAGAAGGGGGTTAAAAGTGTGTAATAAACAAGAAAATAAGTGGGAATGTCAGTGAAGGGGACAAATGGGTCTTCCTTCGTCTGTTTCCTGGCACTACCTTGCTGATGCTGGAAACTGCCATCAAGTATAAAGCAAAAATGGGTAAGTTTGAAGGAATAGTAGTTCCAACAATATTATATGGTTGTAAGGCATGGGCTATAGATAGAGTTGCACGGAGGAGGGTGGATGTGTTGGAAATGAATTGTTTAAGGATAGTATGTGGCGAGAGATGGTTTGATCAAGTAAGTAATGTAGGGGTAAGAGAGATGTGTAGTAATTAAAAGAGTGTGGTTGAGAAAGCAGAAGAGGGTATGTTGAAATGGCTGGATTATATGGAACAAATGAATGAGGAAAGGTTGACAGAGAGGATATATGTGTCAGAGGTGGAGGGAACAAGGAGAAGGGGGAGACCAAATTGGAGGTGGTAGGATGGAGTGAAAGAGATTCTGAGCGGTTAGGGCCTGAACATGCAGGGGGTGAAAGGTGTGCACGGAATAGAGCGAAATAGAACAGTGTGGTATAGTGGGGTTGACGTGCTGTCAGTGGACTGAACCAGGGCATGTGAAATGTCTGGGGTAAACCATGGAAAGGTCTGTGGGGCCTAGATGTGGACAGGGAGCTGTGGTTTCGGTGCATTACACATGACAGCTAGAGAATGAGTGTGAGTGAATATGGCCTTTTCGTCTGTTTCCTGGCGATACCTTGCTGATGCAGGGGATGGCGATGCTATTTCCCATGGGGTGGGGTGGCGTCAGGAATGGATGGAGGCAAGAAAGTATGAATATGTACATGATTATATGTGTATATGCATATGTATGTATATGTATGTATGTATACATGTATATGTTGGTATGTATATGTATGTATTGTGCATATACGTGCATGTATGTATATATGTGTTTATGTGAGTGAATAGATCTTTCTTCGTCTGTTTCCTGGCACTACCTTGCTAATGTGGGAAACAGCAATGAAGTATAATAAATAAATAAATAAATAACATGTATGTGCATACATGTTTATATATGTGTATGTAAGTGTATGTGTCTTTTTTCATCTGTTTCCTGGTGCTACCTCGCTAATGCAGGAAACAGCGATCAAGCATAAAAAGGACACTTTTTTACATAAAATGTTTCCATTACATCAGATCCCAGCATGAAGTAAGTTCTGGAGAGATCAGTAATGCAGTGGTTACACCTTATAAAGAGTTAGTGGTAGTGAAGAGAGTTTAAGTGCTAGGAGTGATCATAGAGGTACAATTCAGGTATTACTCTGAAGAATCTTCTAGCAAGTCAAGTAATGGGTGTCTAGGTAACAGCTTTCACTACAAGAGAGAGAAAGCTAAAGATGAAAATGTTCATTGCATCATAAGAAGCAAAACTGAATACTGTTGTGCTATATGGTCACTAAATGGTCATTAAAAAAATGAGATAGAACTGATATTTCGGAGAGAAGCCAGAAACTCATTTTCAGAAAAATCAAGGGATTGGAGCGTGTTGACTGTTTTGAAATGTTGAAAGAAATATGAAGTTACTTGAACACATAGACCCTCTTGAAAGATTAAATGAACTGTGAAGGGATTAGAATGTTCCTGTCTTGAATGGTTAAAGGAAATGTGATGGGATCAGAATGCGTAGACTATTTTGAAAGGTTAAAAGAACAATAAAAGGATTGGAAAATGTGGACTACCTTGAAAGGTTAAAAGAGCTATGAAGGGATTAGAACAAGTGGACTGTCTTGAAAGATTTGAAAGAATTATTGGTATGAAGGAAATGGAATGTTTGAACTATCTTGAAAGGTTACAAGGACTAATTAAATATGTAGTCTAGTAAGAAGAGGAGAGATACTTGATGTATGCATGGCAACTTATTAAAGGAATTAAAGAAAACATAGTAGAATGAAAAACCTCTTTACATGTAAGAAGTTAAATACCTAATCCTTTACGATATATCTAAAGGGCACCAAACAATAATTTATGAAAGTGCAGCATAGAATCTTTATATGAAAAAGACTCTTTTTGATGTTCTGCTAATTGAAATGAAAAAATGTGCAAGGCACCATTAAGTGGAAGATTAGACAACTGTTGTAGATAAACCTAAGATGGATAACTGCATTGTATGTGACAACAAATGGTAACAGTTGTACCAAACAAGTGGTATATGTGGTGAACACTCTACACCAGCCTTGTGAGAACTGTGTGCTAGTCTCGTCTCACATCAGAATTCCATCTTATGTATACACCTCTCAACTGCTGTCATGTTATGTAATCTTTATCTTTTCCATAGAATATCTCCACTTCCTTTACTGTCTGAGTTTTTCTACTGAATTTCAGTTCTTTCATCTTTATTCTCCTGACATTGTCTCCTTAAATTTTGTAGTATCTTTTTACTGACAATGATATCATGTATTTCACTTAACCCCTTTTAATACTACTTCATATTTTGATCATAGTGTTCTGTTTCCTTGTTTATGGTCCTAGAGAATTTGTTTATCTACCTATTATTACCTTCCTTGTTTCTCCTCTTGATATCTAGTTTTCATTCTGGTTTCTTTTCTTTTTCATTCTGTACCACAGACAGTGTTTCCTGCCAAACCCACTCAGAATGCCTAATCCTTTAGAACCCAAACATTCTGTAAACCTCCAGTGTCTGAGTTTTGCTTGGGTTCCAGGAGGAAAAGAAAAAAATCACTCTAGATTGTGGTTATTTTTCTGAGTGGTGTGATAAATGGTGCACAATTTTTATGCCAAATTCCAGAATAAATCTAAAACTATAACCATACATATTGTCAAGGTTTTGGAGGATATATCCCAAGTTTGGGAATTTTAAAGGTTTTTCTTTCAAAATATGGACTACATCCCAGTTCTGATCCTTGCTCAACAATCTGTCTATGTCTGGGAGGATGCATTGTACTCAGACTCAGTCATTGCATGACTGCTGTTTGTACATGCATGTATGAATCATTATTGATTGAGTTTCTTCTCATCTGACTATAGCATGTTCAGGTAGATGTTGGAATGTTATGTTTTCTCTGAACACATTCTAAGAATTTATTACACTACTTCCAACTTACCCCCTGTGCATCTCAAACATTTCCCATCAGTTGCTTGTGGTTGAAATCTGTTTTCAAAACTTTTCAATCCCTGAATTGAATTTGTGTCACTGCCTTTTGCACCATTGTAATTGTACTTTTATTACCTTTATTACTGAATATTTGATTTGATTTTTGATATGTTCATATTTCTCTGAGAAATTGTATATCATGAAATGTATTAGCTCAGTTTATTTTATTCCAATTCCCCCATAATGTACTGTCTTTTTTTTAGTCAGTAACCTATTACATTTGTTATGTTGTTTATATGCTTGTTTGGAACCTTTATATTGATATGTAAGATGTAGTCTCAGGATAATTGAGATGTTTTGTTCATGTTGAGCAAGACAAAAGGTGAACAGGGTTACCTGATAGAACTTATGAGCTGATTGCAAAAATTCCTCATTTATTGATTTATCCACTTTTTAATAGGGTTAAGGAAGTGTTTAAAGAGAAGAAATTCATGAATTAATTAATTATTTTTCACCTGTTGTACTATATAGGCTTTGGTGGAGCACATGATCCAGCGAGACCCAACCAGCAGACGAAGTGTGGCAGAGTACTTGGAGCAGGAACGGGGTATCACATTCCCAAAACATTTCTATACGTTCTTATGGCCATTTCTCAAACAGTTTGCTGTCACTCCTATCATGCCTCCTGATGACAAAATCAACCAGTATGTGTACTTCTTTCAGTTTTCCATAAACTGTAAATGAAATCTCAGCACAGGTTGAGTATCCTTTATCTGAAATGCCTAGGACCAGAGGTGTTTCGGATTTTGGAATATTTGCACATACATAATGAGATACCTTGGGAATGGGACCCAACTCTAAACTCCAAATCCATTTATCTTTCATATACACCTTAAACACATAGCCTGAAGGTAATCTGTACGATATTTTTAATAATTTTGCGCATGAAACAAACTCTGTATAACACTGAACCATCAGAAAGCTAAGGAGTCACAACCTCAGCCACCCATGTGGACAGTTTGTGGTTGTTTGGCATCACCTTCATTCCTGACTGAATTTATATGATGCTGATAAGCAATCACTTTCTTACACTTAATCACACATTTGTACTTAACAGTAAAGAATATGAAATACCATTAATACAGTGAAAGAATAATGTGTTTAGGCGTGGAATTTTCCACTTGTGACATGTCACCGCTCAAAAAGTTCTGGATTCTGGAGCATTTCGGATTTTGGATTTTGGGAAAAAGGATGCTCAACCTGTAAGATAGGTTTTAAAGCTTACTGAGTAATGAAAGTTTCATAACTTTTTAAAAACTTCTTTATAATCATTCGAATATATGCCATGAATATAACAAGTATCAAGCTGTGAGTATGCTTTGTTTATTGTTAGGCTGGTTAGAATTTTACATTGATCTGAGCCTCAGATTTACTGAATGTTTAGAAATTTAGATACTGAATGTTTTGCTGCGTTGAGAAATTTGGGAATAGTTAGGCAAAGAGATAGAAAGCAATTAAACCAAATACTCTGCAGAAAAATTTGAGTACAGTATTTTGCAAATTTTGGTACAGTTTAAGGTTCCATTCACATAAATTCCATCCTTGTGTGTTTCTTAACTACATTTTCCTTACCAGTGCAACTTTGCAGTCGTCATTCTTAAATATAGGCATTATGTTTGCCCTCTGTCACATCTTTAGGCCCATGCTCTCCTTTAGTGACTTACAATGCAGTAACTGGAGCAGTCATGCAAATGTGAATGCACATTTCTTTGGCACATAAGGTGAGGCTTCATCAGGACCATGATCCACATATAGGATAAAGGAATGCAATAGCCTGATTGTCTTTTCTATAATTAAGTACCCTCCAAAACTTGTTTCCCATTCCATTATCTGGTGCTTAGGGCAATAGTATTCTCACTGTATAAACAATTTAATCCATTCGTTAAACAATTTAAGCCATTCGTTCATTATTAAACCTTGCTTTTCTGTTTTTTGACCCATCTCTGTTTTCTTCCAGTGGTATCCATGTGCTGACTCCTTCATTACAGGTTTCACAGAACCTCCTGTAGTATTGGTCTGTACTCTGGTTATAGACCTCTGAGTTTATACTGTCAAAGAACTCGTTTTACTCTATGCAGCTGCCATTATTATATATCCTTCTCTCTTCCTCCTTTTTATGTAAGTCCTCTTCAATCTCATAGTCAAACTCAAGCATTACAATACCACTTTTTCAGCTGATGTGTTCAGATTTGATGCTTCTATGTGAAACACTAAGTCTAGCAGAAATGGTGCATTACCCCCCAGGGTTCTCTTATGCTCAGTGCCATGCTGATACAAGAATTTCACTGTAGTTTCTAGAAACTTCTGTCCCATTGACTTTCTACTTTCTTAAGAAGCTAAGTTTTCATAGTCTCTTTCCTTGTAATTGAAGTCACCCATATACAGGACTTGACCATCTCCAGAAAGGGAGTGTCTTACTGTTTCCTTTACCATCCCAGTAGTTCCTTCATTGCTACCTGTGTACAATTGCTCTGAGTTACTGCAGTTCCTTAGAGAGTAATAAACTAACAAAACCGCTGTACACTTCTTTCCTACACTATCTGGCAAGGAAGGGAGAGGTAATGGTGGAGATGGATATTGATTGTTGGTGACACTAGGAGAAAAAGTTGATGTTGATATTTTAATTGAAATTTTTGTATGACTAATGATAATAAATATATCAGCAGAATCATCCCTTATCTTACCTAAATGAAGCATCTAGGAATCTCTCTAAAATCTTGACCTTATGGCACATCTTGAAATAATTAGACACATACCTAACAGTTAGCATGTAGCTACAAGTGTTTTGTATTCAAAATTATAAGAGTAAGGTTTCTTTGTTTCCCAAACATTTCTTTTAGAAGAGAGAAAGGTCTCTAATATATAACATTGTTAAAATTATTCATTTTTAATTTACATATCATTCATATCACTCATACACAAACAATGCCTCCTTACTGAGCTTGCCATTTGCCATGGGGCAGTAAAACTCCTCATTGAAAACTCTGTATTAAGGTACAAAGATGAATGTAACATTTACCAGTTGCACTACTGATGGGAAGTTAAGGATCATTAAGCATTTAGAGAAACATGTTTGACTTGTGATAACAGAATGGGTCTTGCTCTCCACCACTTACCAGGTTTGTCAACCTTACCACTGCACACATTCTGATGGTTTTTAGAATATCATAACTCTCCCAAGAGTACCTTTAAATGTGTAAAGCACATTCAGGGATTATTTGATTATGATTTGATAATAGTAATACCCACAATATTTGATAGTAATGCAATCACAGATTCCAGTGGTGTCTCTTAATGTAACTACAAGTATGTAATATCATTTAGGAAGGGTGTATGATTTACTTGGAGGCTGACCCATCCACAGAGAAATATTTGACCCTGAATTTGATCTTAGAAGCATACAGAAACCATAGTTCTGTTCAGCTTCTGAAATATTCCATGCATATCAGTCATTAAAAAGAATAATTCTAACAACCCTTCCTTATATAGAATCTGTGCCAAAAGGGCAATAAACCACATAGAGCTCAGCTTTTGAGTCACATGAACCCAACAGGTTTATGACCACACAGTTTCCAAGTATTTTTCTACAAACAAATGGTTTTACAGAAGGAAGTCAGATCTAAAACATTTACTTATTTTCTTTACCTCAGCATACAATTTCTGGCAGAGGGCATAGTACTTTCTTCATAACTCATGATCAGTCACATCCAGTCAGGTCACTTAATGGGAAAAAGACCTTCCAAAAGGCTTTCGATAAAGTACCTCACAAGAGACTTTTACATAAACTCAAAGCACACGGAATTGGTGAAGAACT
>JAYMFT010102938.1:0-13713 GCA_038088735.1 Panulirus argus
ATATATATATATATATATATATATATATATATATATATAGTTACAATATTACGGGTTAAAGCATGTCATTGGCAAGGCATAAGAGGAAGAATTAGCTGGGGTGACTGAGTAAGCCGCTATGGCAACATTGACTCAAGCTTGGGAAAGTCAACTGGCACACCTGTTGCCTAGGAGGGGGGGAGAAGTGGTTGGAGGAGTCACATATGTCTGCCGGTGTCTCCCTTACACCTGGCTGGCAGGACCATTGTGCCGCTTTGCCCTCAGTCTGTACATGAGGTAAGAGTCAGGTGTCTGGCCCGGGTATACTATGTACTGGCCGGAAGTCAGGTGTCTGGCCCGGGTATACTATGTACTGGCCGGGAGTCAGGTGTCTGGCCACAGTGTACAAGATTTTGATCGTGAGTCAGGTCATTAGTCGGGTGTGTTTTGGCTATTAAAATGTATACTGGCCACGAGTCAGGTGTGCTGTGGCCCATCAGACTGTACACTAACTCGAATCAGGTGTGTTGGAGACACGAGACTGCCTGCACAGTAGCCAACAGAGAAACACACAATTGGTCCATCGCACCGATTTATGCTGGCCGTGTGTGTCTTTGCCCAGACTTCAGCACACTGGTCACTGCGTCAGTTGGCGCGGCGTTATCATTAAGAAAGTGATAATGAGCTCGAGAGTCTCCCTGCCTTAATTACCGGTAGGAGGAGGTGCATTCCAGGGTTTGAGGAGCTTCCCACGCCGTCGTCCCCACAGGGTCACCTGCCTGCACCGGGCATGTGTAATTATCAGGACACCAGCCCCAACACACAAGCTCTTCCAGCGACCCGAAGAAAAATGTATTATATTTATTCCCTGAAGATGACTCTGCGGCCCTTGAACACGAAGGTACGGCCCTTGAGACGACGGTACGAACCTTCAAGCGTGACGGTACGGCCCTTGAGACGACGGTACGAACCTTCAAGCGTGACGGTACGGCCCTTGAGTACGATTTTATGGCGCGGTGGTACAACCCTTCGTCACGACACTACGGCCCTATAAATACAACGGTACGACCCTCCACCACGACGGAGCAGCACCTTGGCGCGACGGCACGACTCTTCACGAAGGTAGGGGCCGTCGGGCACAAAGGTATGGTAACTAAGCTCTAACGTTGGGTACCAAAGGACGGTAACGAAACACGACCCTTGAGCTCAAAGGCACACGACCTCTGTGCACGACGGTGAGATCATTTCTTCGCAGAAATAAATTCAACATCTTTTAGAATTCAAGGAAGACCAGTCTCACCCCGCCCGCCCCCCTCTCTCTTCCTCTCCCCCAAGACACACAAACACCCAAGTCTCCGGCGATCCTGGAAAGAGAGAAAAAAAAGGAAAGGAGTCGTCCCATGACCGACCATTCACCGCGGGGGATTACCGACCTTGGCCAGACGTCCGAGGATTTTGAAAATCGCCAGAAATCCTCACCGGCCACCACCTTCCACCTGCGTTGTCTCGTCCCTCTGCCCTCACCCAGCATAACTCCTGGTCCAGTTTTTTTTTGATATTATAATTAATGTTTTCGAGATTTAATTACTCGTTCCTTCGTCCTTTGTAATCTGTTTTTGTGGTTCAGGTGTGTGTGTTTGTGTGTGTATAATTCCTGCAGAAATTATAGCTTTGCTTGCTTAATAATGCATTACGATCGCAGTGTGCTATCACAGTCGTCGGATTTCCGTTCCTCCCTTCTTTGCTGGGAGCTGCTGGCCGGCTCGTCCCTGGCATTTCCTCGCAAGATGGAAACGCGTTCCTGAGGTCTTGGGGGGGGGGGCGTCTTTCCCGCGGGAGTGTGTGTGTGGGCGAGTCTTTCCAAGCGGCTCGCTACGAGTGTCCGGGTCACTCACTGGCGCCTCCTGACGTAGATGTTGCTGGCGATTGTCTACGATGACTCAAGGGAGAGTTCCGGTCAGCTGTATACGATACCTCGGCGTGTTTCGGTCAGCTGCGTACGATAACTTTTGAGCGTTGCGGTCGACTGTGTGCACGAGAAGTTGAAGTGCTCCTGTCAGCCGTGTACGATACCTTAGTGCGTGTTCAGGTCAGTCGCACGCTATACTTTGGCGTGGCTCCAGATGCCGCTGGACGGGATCACGGGCTATTCCAGGCGACTGGTGGCAAAATCTAGGCATGTTGTCCCTCCCAGCGCGGTACAGAGTCACTGTGTTTTTCCCGAGGAGGCAAGACAAAGGAGCAAGACGCAGCCAGCGCTTGGTCGTCAAGGCGCCAGAATAACATGGTTTACGGCCTTCTTGCTGCAGTAAAGATGGCTGGCTATTAAGCTGGTCTCTCCCAACACTCCGGATTTTCTCTCGAGACAGAAAATGATTTTTTGGATTCTCCTGTACTCTAAGACGTCCGTGCGATATCAAGAAACGAGAAAACTTAAGAAGAAAAAAGATTTGCATTTGTCTGGTCTCATGCACCGCGTCTCTGACGCGTGTTAAGATGTCCAGGATCATGTCTTGCAGGAATGACATGCTGGTTCTTAAAGCCAAACTCTCACGCTCCACGAAAACTGTAGAGACCTATGTTTGCCTGCGTCTGGTAACCTCACATTGTATTAGATCACCGGCAGGTTGTGGTAAGCGTGATGCCTAGGAGGGGGGGATTAAAGGTTTGAAAAAAACACCTTGACGATGGTAAACGCCCGAGGCATCATTTTTGTTGTGATCATGTAACAATTTTTACGGTTTTTTAGGATGTTTAGATGTTTACTATCCGGATATAATGATATATTGGTCTTGCTGATATTTATTGACTGAGTAAGTGAGGCTATTATGGCGCCCTCTTTAATCCAAGGATCAAATTGTATCTTGCCGAAATTACGTTCGGTGTTTGTGTGGAGCGAAGGCAACATTCTGGTGGTTGCCTCGGGGTGATGATGTGTGGTGCGGTGGTGGTGGTGAGGGCTCGTTGCTGCCGTGCCCCGTCGGTGACCGAGGTCGCTGGTGTGGCTAACCCCAGGGTTGGTCACTGACAAACACGATTGTTTGTGGGAGGTAAACCGAGCAGCACTGAGGAGAGGAACAGGAAGACGGCCAGACGAGGATGATTGAAGGAACGGAGAAGAAAAAGAAATGGAAGAGGAACAATAGGGAGACAAAAGCTCTTGAGGCAAAGAGAGAATGCGGAATGGACACAGACACACACAGACGGGAGAAGAGCCCTCGTCAGCGTGATTGCCACTGTTTCTGTGGGGTCGAGTGTCTCGGATAAGAGGGAGAGAGCGTTTGTATTGACATAAAGTTGTAGGAGTTATAGTACATAGTGGTGTATAGATTTTACCTGACAAGCATTTCTGTTTACGATTGGCTGCTGCTCCGTCATCCAAAACCTCATCCAGACTCCCTCCTGTGCTTCATATATATTTACTGGAGGCGAACCACACGGATGACGCATCGGGTAACCACATGCCGACGTAGGTTGGTGAGGAGGAGGCAATAATGACCCGTGCTGTGTCTGGCCAGCCTTGACCCTGGCTTGCCTCCTCTGGTTCGGAGTCCTTCTCACACACACACACGCGCACCCAAGCACACACACACACACACACTCTTAGCACTGGTTACTGACATCTTGATGGAGAATAGATGGTAATTATCGCTCTTAAGTAAGTCAATTCGACACGCGAGGAACGCCACGTGAAATTCTTGAACACGACTCTGACAGAGGAGGCTGTTGCCGAGGAGCGCCCACCACGATTTCCCCGTGCGGGACAGGACGTCCTCAGTTCCGGCATCCCATTGTGTCCCACGCCGAGATTAGCACTACACCTGTAATTTGCAGTATGTCACTGTGACACGTTACAGGTCCTGGCCATTGAAGAACACAGCTGGTTAATTCTCCCCCATATACTTCAGCCACCCACCTGTGGTGAATAAAGTTTGAATGAGTAGAGCTGACCCATTAGTACCCTTCTCGAAGATGAGACCTTTTATTCACACTATGGCCCATGATTGCCATCACCATCCTTAGCGTCGAGTCCTTGTCCTCCCCAGGTCGCCGTGACGGCCGGCTCATCTCTTGACACCGAGGCACACGATCTCGCGTCTCCTCGTAACACCAGAGGAAGGATGGCATGCCAATAACACCTCATCACATTGAATAACAGAACGACAAAAAAAAAAAATGTTACTGAGGCGTTGAACTCGTCCTTATCATCTCGATGGTATAAAAACCAGACGCCGGAACTGTATGAGGAGGAGTAACCACGCGGGTTTGAAGTGGATGACAACTTCACAGCTCATAAGTTCGAGACGACAGAGTATTGACAGAGCATACTACGTGTTCGTGTGTAAGAAGCGTTGCCTCATATGAGAAATGATTATAATTACGAGTAGTATGTTCAGAGCAAGAGTGTCTCCTGTATTAGTTTCCAGATCAATTGTCTCCTGTGCTAGCGTTTAGAGTAAAGATAAACAGCAGTTGGAATACGCCAGTGTTAACCAGCAGAGCAACACGCGGGGAGGCAGAGGGACGCAGACGAAAGAATGCGGTACTGTTCTTCCCCTATCCTGCACGCACACGGTGACCATATTGACAGGTGGCTTACTCCCGTCTCACGTGGGATGTTTCCCCATCACCCATACCTCAGGGGGGGCGGGGGGGAACGAAGGACACGGACAAAGCCTTCCTGTCACCCCAGGGCGAAGGACACAGGATTATAGCGAAACCATATGGAGGTAACTACCTCCATGGTTCGTATGATGGTGACAAGTACAGGGCGACATTAACGACCTCCGTGGGATTGTATGGTAACATTTGCCAAGTTACAGGGCGACAATAGCGACCCTCATGAGTCGTAGTTACAACCAAGGGACGGACAGAAGTTATGAGGGACAAGACAAACTCAGTGACGTTGTGGTTGTGGCTGTGACTGCTGGTCCAGAATAGACTGCCGTAGTTTTTCTGACCTTGCTGAGGACTTGTGGAGGAATGCTTCCTCGTCACAGAGGGAAGATCTGGGCTGGGATTCAAGAACTAGGTCTGGGACTCTTTTAAGATGTGGCACGGCGGCGCACACACCGCACTTCATCTTCGAGGGCCTTGACACACAAACACCTTTATCGAAGGGTGATACTGAGTGATTATTATATGCGGTTCGTGATACGATGATACAGAGAGGATATTGATATGATTTAGCCTCTCGCGGCCTGGGCTCTCATTATGTTCACCATTTCTGTACCTGTCGCATTACACATGGATGAGAGGAGCCATAGCGCCTATCGTGTCGATTTGCGTTTCATTTTGGGAGGACGCTGGCTGGCCTTGCACCGCGTCTGTTCCCCACATGGCAAAGCAGCTCCTCCCACAGTTTTTCAACATACGGATGTTGGTAGACCATTACATGTTGGATCATACTGGGACAGAACACTCCTCACACACTTCGCAGCTTTGGTCACTAGTGTCATTCTTGATGAGGTGGAGTTCCGAGGGTGTCATTACGTGTAAGCAAAACAGTTGCAAGGAAATGACTGTATTTCTGTCCGTAGTGACGGATGATGGTAAAGTCCAAGGTCCTTTTTTTTTTATATGATTACGATGTGTTACCGGTGACACCGGGAACCGTGAGCCGTGGGAGGGGAAGACCTGGATACAGCTGCTGCTGCTGCTGTACCCGCTGCTGATGCTTCGCCTCCCATCAAGGATGGCTGCAGGCCAGTCAACACCTCGACTCGTGAGGCTGACCATCGTCTGGGCATCTGTTTGATCGCAGTCTGTTTTGTGCTTCATATTTTTTACGTAGATGGGAGGTAACTTGAGGGTCATTTGTTAAGGTCATTTTGGAGACGGGGAGCGTATTTGTGGTTCTGTGCTTCCCGTCAGACCCCCCTTGTTTTATCGTCCACAGACCCGGTGCTTCTGTTTTGAGTTGCTGATAGAGGCAGATCTGAGGAGATCACGGTACAGTGCAGGATACAATAATAATATGAGTCTGTGACAGCCAGACATTGTGTATATTACATGAGCCATAAGTCATGGAAATCCTGGTTAAGATATGATGTGGTCATAAGATCACTTGAGGCGTAAAGGTTCATGTGAACTGCAGGCGAGTTAATGACATTGTTGTTGGTTACCAGTGGCTATACGAGATCACACCCAGATATACGTATATCTGTGTTCACTGAACCCTGTCGTCTTTCCTGTGAATTTCTTCTTTATTGTGAGAGTGTGGTGTATTGTGACATACTGAGTACAGTGTAGCAGTAATGCACCGTAATCTAGAATTCACCCTATATTTACGTGTTGGTTTAAGTTTCACAGTCTCCTAATACTGGAGACGGTTGTCCCATATGTAAAAATCCCCTAGCATTATCCAGTGCCTCTTACGCAAATTTCCACTTCTATAGATACTTATTATAAGTTTCCTTTTGATATTTGTGTCCACATTTCAGTCCTTAGGGGAAAAAAAGCATACATCTTTGTCTTTGTCTTTTTTCTTCTGTCACATCACCGTTCGTGGCCTCAAGTCTGCTTAACACCTTTATAAAGACGACCAATTCAAGTCCCCTCACCACATCTAACTTGTGTGTGCCATGAACACCTGCCTGACAGCACCCACATGCTGTCGTTACAGCATGTGTGTCCATGAATCTCTTCAGCACCTGAATACCATAATCTGTGGCTTCAGCTCCCTCAAACAACTCTAAAGCAGTACCGGTATCCTTAGTTCCCCTTACCTGTATGACAACTCCCAATTCCTCAGGTGCCGTAAACAGCACCCTTGTCCTTTCCAGTCCTCATCACCTCCCACACATCACCCATGTCCTCAGTACCCACCCCTTCATCACTTCTCTAAACAGTCCTTTTTTTTCTCTCTCTCCCGCAGATAAAGAGACGACGATCAGGAACGTCCGAATCTTGTGCAACAGTAATGACATCGTCGTCTCTATCGACACTTCCGCACCCTTCAACGGCATGATCTACCCGAAAGGACTGTCCAAGAACTCGTCGTGTATGTCGGAGTTCAGGGAACAGACGAGTCCCGTCCTCTACAAGCTGCCGCTCAAGTCATGTAGCACCATGAGCTCCGAAATGGTCAGTTATGATCTTGTATTTCCCATTCTTTATTAACACATGTTTTAAAGATGATTTTGGTGTCCTTTCTCATACCATTTCTCTCGATGGATAGAGAGAGGCTTAGATGGATTAGTGCTCTCTTTTCACAAGCTTTTCTATGTTTATAGAAAATAATTTTCGAGGAGGTCAGTTGCTTTCATAGACTTAAGTAAACACAAGCGGATGGGTTGCCATTCTTCTCTCTCGCTACATTTTTCTCTCGAACCATAAATAAGATCCTCGAGTTTGCTTTCTTATTAAGTTTCTCTTTCACTGTGGCAGCTTCGAGATTAGTTTCCTCTCTTGTTATATATGCCATCCGTTATAAACACAACCGCAGAGATAGTTTCTTTTCCACTTACGTTTCCTGCATTGTAACTATTAGGTACGAGGCAGCCTTTCTCATTTCCTTTTGCATTGTAAGCAGTGAGGCAGGATATGTCTGCTCCTCCCTCCTTCTCTCTCCCTTCCTCCCTTACTGAGCACTGAAAGTCAGGTTCAGTGACGAACACTTTCCTGTCATGCTGTTCCTTGGCACTGTAACCCTGAGCCGTGAGAGAGTCAGTGATACGTTTTCTAATATCACCCATGGATGGTTATCCCGTATTTCGTTTTCTTCTGTATTTTAAAGAGGCTGTTTACATGAAATTTAAAGTGATTCAAAGTTATTGATTTTCAAGAACAGTGCGTCCCCTTGAGTGTGACGGTACGAACCTTGACCACGACGGTACGGTACACCTGTATGCATGAAGGGTGGCTTAGTCTGACATGACCCGACCCCCTAAGGGTCGTATTTAAAGTTCACGTCATCATACCCATGAGTCGTATCGTCCTGCTGAAGCATCGTTACGTCGAGCAAGGATCGTACCGTAGTGCCTGTCTGCTGCTTTTGAAAAGTCATGTTGAAGGAAAAGCTTAATATGCTCGCCCACCTCTGGTTACGCAGTTGTGCACTGAAGGTAGACACTGCTGGTTGTTCTAAACACCCTGTCGTGCTTGCAAGAAAAATACCAGAAGCAAGTGCTTCCCATGTTACAGTTGTTAGTACAGCACTCGAGTCGGATATAACAGAAAAACGGCACTCTGTCCAAGACTGGCACTCAGTCTTTTTAAGGCTGGTAGTCATACCAGGCTTAGAATTCAATCCAGGAGTGTCAGGGAGGACGCAACGATACATCCCCCACCAAGGCCGCTCACGTCGGGGAAATTTATTGTAGTTTGCGCGTGAGACAGTGAACAATGCCACCACGGTGCCCCTCACTCTCACTGTGGTCGCTCCTCCCCGTGCTAAATCCCCAAGTTCTGCAACAGCCATGCCCCATAGTTGGCAGGAGGAGTAGCAGCGGCGGAAGAACTCTTATACAGAAACATCCCCCAACCATCGGGTGACTCCGCTAAATGCAATACAGTACGATGGGCCGAAAAAAAATGACTTGTGCGTTGAACAACTCAACCTAACCCTGATTGATGGCGGGAGAGTGGGTGGTGAGGATACACATGCATACTCGGAGCTAGGCTAAAACAGACTGATTGGTCGCCTTGCCCCACCCACTGGGCTTAGTAATGAGGATTATACATTATACAGCATCCATTAAACTGTGATGAATTATATGGATGTGATGTTGCTTATGTGAATTAAAGTTTTTTTTTATATCCATGTCATAATATACTGAGTGCTTGGGGTGAATACTCATGATCATTTTTACCAGTTGAAATTGGTGTTAAGGCTTTGAGTACCGTAAAATATACACTACATTGTAAGAATGGAATAAACATGTGGTTGTATCCAAGAACAGATTAACATACGGGTTCTTCTCTGACCTAATACATCTCATGGAGGTAGTAAGAAAAAAGAAACTTCCCATAATACTTTAGGCAGTGTTTGCTGGGCTAATAAGATTATTGTGTAAGGCTTTTCACCGGTATGTTACCAGAGTCAACAAGTTGCTCATGATGGAGGCGGTGCCCGGTCACCGTGAGCCAACACCCAACATAATAATTCCTCCCCCCGGTGCTTCCTACTTGGTGGTCTTGTGTATACACAGGAGCAATACACTGCCAGTGAGCGGTGCGACGACCCCCTCCTGCCCTGCCTCGCTCCCTGCCTTCTCTTCTGGTGGTCAGGAACCTCTCGATTCTCCTCCCTCAGGTGTCGAGACCCCGCCGTATTTCCCGGGCCATTGTGGTGATGGGCGTTCTCACCGTCTATCAGGACTCGTTCATTGAACGTTCAGACGTGCACGTTTTTAAAACAAGAATTATGGTCTATATAAATCGTTTTCTGTCACTGTCATCGAACGGAGTCCATTTCCTTCTCAGTCACGGAACATTTATTCGGGTTTTGAAGGTCTTTATAACGATTGGGTGAATTACAAATGCTACTCGCTAACCAGGTAAGTATAACGATACAATCCTTGAGCACAGCGGGTACGACCTTTTTGGGGTTAGATGCCCGTGGCCTTTGACCTGACCCCTTTAGGGTCAGGCCACGTCATTATAACCAAAAAAAGAGTCTTGCCGTCGTGGCCGAGGATTGAACCGTTGTGCTAAAGAGGTTAACCAACCCCACGCACAGCCATATGTCGGAGGGTGGCAAGGCAGCCTTCTGTCGACTGCAGAACCCCAAAGTCACCGTCTGGGAACAAGGAATATAAAGCGGAGGAGGAAGCTGGAGGACCTTTGAGGTGGGGGATTAGGGGTGGGGGGGGAACGAGATTAAACAGACGGACGGCATGGTCACGGTACCTAATGCCATTTTGTGGGGAATTTTGGAAATTACGGGCTCATCTTGCGAGGAACAAGTTAGACTATGGGAATTAGAGTAGGGACAGTTCAGTTGGTTCGAAATTCAGTGCTTTAGAAAAACGGGTACCATTTTTTTTTTTACTTCAAACTACGTCAAATTAGTAAAAAAAAAAAAAAATGCCATGCTCCTAAGGTTAATTCTCAAGAGTGGAGAGCTGGCGCCAGAAATGTGCAAATCGTAGATTAGTCAGTCGTACTGTTCCCTTACCGCACTGAGGATGAGAGTAACGTTACAGAAGGGTGAGACTGTCGGTGATTATGGTACAGGCGGAAGCAGACGTAATTATGGTACAATCTCTGGAGATGCCAGCAGCTAACGATGAGATATAGCAGTTAGCAAGGATTTAACTCGGCAATTCCTAACGGAGAGATGACAGTATTATTGCTTCGGAGAGCTAAGCTTTTATAATTCTCAACGAAAAGAGGGAGACAAATCGATGAAAAGCTTAGAATCGTAATTCATAGTGAAGAGTAGAACGGTAAGTGACAGTGTAAAGCTTAGCTGTGTAATTCTTAGCGAAAATAGAGAGAATAACATTAATAGACGGAAGCTTATTGAAAGTATCAAGAAAGCATAAATGGCTGTAAGAAAAAAAGCCGCCTAGTTAAGAAAGCATAAATGGCTGTAAAAAAAAAAAAAAAAAAAAGCCCGGCTAACTTCCATGGGGCAGACAGACCAAGCCGACAGATGACACTCCGCCACTGGAGTCGGTCGGGGTAGTGACCGGAGATGTGGGGGTCGACGGGCCCAGCCAGTGTTCCCACCTCGCAGTGTTTGCTCTTCACATGGACACCAGGATGAGGGGGGTGGTACGGTAGGTCCCGCGGGCTCTTGACTCTTTAGGAAGCGTCGACCTCCACCTTCGGGCTTGAACTTCCACGTTACCGGAGGTGAAGACTATTCTTTAAGCCTTAAGCCAAGTATTCGCTTTTTGTTTAGCTTTAGAAAGTTCTTTCGAGGCTGTGTCATGTATAAGGTCGTCATATATGGCTATGGCCGGAACCTAAGGGGATATTTTTATGGTTTACTTTAAAATTTAAGCCATGGAGTACTACAGCAACATTCTTGAGCACAACGGTACGACGTTATGAAGGCCTTTATACCCAAAGGGCATACTGTCGAGTTCAGCGATCGTGCTCTTTGTAATCCGAGGTTTATGGGTTTAAAATGTGTTTATAGAAAACTGGATCACCCAGCGGGTCATAGCGGGACAGTAGTATCATGTCTTCCCAGACTTTTTGTAAGAACTGGAATCTGGAAACAACGTTATAAGTGACATGTCGAGGGTAGGTAGCGAGATTTGGAGATTGTCTTTGAAGATATCGATTCATAGTTCTTGTTCACACAGCCTGCCTGTCGTGACAGCCGATTTGATATAGGCTGTTTATATGTCCAGAAGGAGAAAGGTACAAACATGAGCAATATATCAAATTCAAATAAAAAAAATGGATTTATTCGCTCGCTTTAATGTTTTTTTATGAAAATGTATATTGTAATAGTTCTTTCGCGCTCAGTCAGTTCTTTCTGATTTAAGAGGAAACGAGAACAAGTTTGCAAATAACATTTACTGAGAGACAAAACAGAACAGTAATGCTAACACCCAGTATGTTCCGGTAGGACGAGTGCACAAGTTCAAACAGTGATCAGAAACATATTCTTTCGCAACAGACATTATGTATCTGTCACACAGTAAGTAGTGATTTGCAGCTGCCCTTCTGTATAGGGACGATGCTGCATCCTCAACTCCTGCTGTTAAGCTGTTATCTTACAGGATATGAAAGACGTTTACCTTTGTATGGGGAGCGTACGGTCATTTCCTAACCTTTGTACAGCGAGAGTATTGAAGTCACAGTTCGATGTGATTTTATACTGAAATCTTGGGCTCTAATTCATTGATGATTACTATAAGTGACATCATAATAGGTTGTATATTGTCTCGGGTTTTGTCGTGGGCCACACTAGGCAACTGTAAGTTTTGGTTAATACGTTGGTAGCGTTTAGTTGTCATTCTTAAACGATATGGGTTATTAGTTCTAAATCGCCCCCGTTAGTGAAAAAAAACGTTTACGTTTACGATCATGTTAATTTCACAGATATCATTTCAAAGTCTTTTTAAAGTCATCCGAATTCCTTATGTTTTAGGCTGTACATAAACATCCATCTGGCTAAGCAGATGAACTAATGTAAATTAGACGTGTCGAAGACCTCGACGGCGGCTTGTGGCACGTCCGGCATGGACGCCCGCGAGAGCCAAGCTACAGAAGTAAACAGGAACGTCGGCTGTGGAGTGCTGTACGTGGCGTGGAGGAGGAGGTGGGGAGGAGGACTGAACGTGGCATGTGGCTTGGCAAGCCGTCAACAGCTGCCTCCCACACGCTACTGTATGCATACGTTCAGAACGGAGGAAGGATAGGAGCCCAGTTTTTCGTATCGACATTTACATCATTACGAAATATTAGCTTTCCGTGGATGTAATATTGTGCCAGGCAGCTGGGACGAGTGTTGTGGCACACCCAGGAAGAACCAGCACAGTATAGTCTTGTTGGCACTTGGTGGAGTCTTAGTGTAAAATGAAAAGCTTTTTAGGACCCCAGCTATAACACTAATTTCTTGACTGAACACAGTTTATGCTGTCATCTCACGAACATTATTAGCAGTCACAAGGGCATTAATTGACCGCCATATTGGTACACGTGACGTCTGAAGTAGAGTTAGGGGTGTGGCAGTGTGTGTTTTATAGCTTTGCTTAGCCTAGCTTAAGTTACGCAAAAACAGTGTGTGCAGGTGTCTCACTTCCAGGAAGACACTAAGTAACCTTCGGTTCCAATGATCAGTTCGTAAGTGGATGCAGACCAATGTCCCCTAAATTGAAAGACCCTTCTTTCCCTCCGAGACTTCTGTATAAGGACGACAATCCCTTTCATAAATGATGTGACTGTGATGATCTTGAAATGAGGCTATATGATTCTTTCTCAAGAGTGATGAGGAGTTGTGCCAATGATGCCTCTCCTTCGAACACTGCGGGAAATCTCGGACACCTAACTAGGGTAGTGCGTGCTGTCCGACACTTGCCTGTGGTAGTGTGTGGGTCCGTTGACCATCTACCACCGCTTACCCTTTCCTGAGAATACATTTCTCCGTGTGTAGGTTCCTGCCGTCATCACCGCTCATTACCATGACCTATATACTTCCTGTCAGTGCAAAATGTAAATTAATGCGTGGTGTGCGATACAGGAAACATGGATGAATTGATTTTATATCTAAACATTGCATGGGCTCCATGATTTGAAATATGAAGTGTTCCAAAGGTGCAGCGTTAGTCAGTTACTCTTTGGTTGAATGCAATCGCCCAGGGATGTCGTAGATTATGGATAATGGCTGAATAATTATACGAAATTCCGTGTAGTGTTGTAGAATTACAGGGGGCATCAACCGTCCGATTGGCCTTTACAGTCTATCCCAAGGTAGCATATAATAACTAAAAATAGTCACGTAATGTTACGTCTTATTTCGACTTGAAGATTACAGTAGCCATCTGCGTAAAGTGTCACTATTAGTACGTAAGTAGGAGCAGGAATGTCACTCCCGGAAACCATTTAAACATCCGTCCATTTATTCTGAGCGGTATTCGAGTCTGATACACAGTAACAATAGCCCGGGGAGATGGAGACATCTAACAAAAGGAAAAGTGTACCGTATGAGTGTATAGGGTGTAACGGGAGCGACAGGGCTATAACTTTTAGTTAGTTGCCATATATATATATATATATATATATATATATATATATATATATATATAGATATATATATATATATATATA
>JAYMFT010102949.1:0-13713 GCA_038088735.1 Panulirus argus
TATATATATATATATATATATATATATATATATATATATATATATATATATATATATATATATATAAGGCAGGAAAGGTCCCATTTTGACGTCTGTTTGAGTCTCTAGCATCGCAGTTCCTGGTTCTCACCGGCACACAAGTCAGGTCCGCCACGTATTTAAAGGTATCGCGTTTCTGACCTTTTCCCTCTCTCGGTAAACCTTCACAAGAGCCTGCGGTAGTGGGTGATCTGTGGTACGGGTGTTCTGGATGATGATGGAGGAATCTGAAGGAGCGGTTGGACGGGCCTCTAGTGTTGGAGCAGCTCTTGCCTGGAGAGAGAGAGAGAGAGGGGGCCCTAACGGAATGACTGGAAGGCCCTAATGTTGGTGTTCCTCCCGGCCTGACGGACCCAAGCAGGGGCGGTCCCCCGGACCATCAGCTGGGTAGATGGCAAAGTGAGGCCGTGGCTCCCACACCTGCTGCTGACCATAGATCTATACATCAACATTAGGTGATTAAGGAGCACCGAAATCCGTCATATAGTAGAATGTTAGATGATTATGGACGGGGCCTAGATGTCTGTGCCATCGATTGATTGAGAAAATAAATATTTATGGAAATTATGGTCCGTACATGACCGTACACGGAAGGTGTCTGAAATACGCATCAGTGTATTATTTCCACGTACATACGCACGTGTGTAAATGTAGTTACATGGAACAGGTGTGTTTGTTTCGTAAATCTCAGGCAACGTAAAATCGGTGGTGGTGGCGGTTGGGAATTATGAAATAACAGGTTCCCCAGTCAGCCTCACTGGCACTATTGTGTTATCCTTTCACTTATAACAGTTACATAACAGAGGTGGGTTGGGTGGTGGGCGGCACAAGAGGAAGTGTGCCTTACCGTGGGAGAGGGTAGGTGCCAGCGGCCGGCCGACACCCCCGGTCACGCCCCACTGCCGCCGCCGCTGCTGCTGCCACGCGCGCGCCCCTCTCTCTCTCTCTCTCTCTCCAACCTCCTGCCCGCCACTCACGCTGGGTCAACCAGGGTCACCACGGGGGGGAAGGGCGGGGTCGACTGACTGGCAACTTCCCTGTTATGATGCGTCACGCCATATGTGGCGGCGGCAGCTGGCCGGGTCAAGTACCGAGACGTGTGTGTAAACTTTGTACCCAAGTTGAGCAAGTGTCTGAAAAGCCCAGACTTTACGGGGCAGGGTTCTCTGTTTACCTTCGGTTCAGCGTCTGTTCAGATTGCATGGGCGTGAACTTGTATACATTCATACCTATGGCGGTCTATTGTACCCACTGTACGCGTTATACTTGCCCCTGCCTACCTCTAGATATGTAACCCTCACGCATGCTGTCGTCGAAATGCGTTGTCTTGTGTGTATCCAAACGATACATGGATATTTCTTTTATTAGAAGAACACCCGTAAGTACCCCCAAGCGTATGCAAGTTCGTACCGTGTAAAATTTTGAATATTTCTTGAGCTAAAGATAAAGAGAAAATTCTACTTGTGAGGCTGGAGTTTTTGAGGGGCAGTATTAGCCTCACGTGCCAAGAGGCATTATGGAATTTGGGTGCGTGGCAACAGGGGGAGGAGGAGGAGGAGGAGGGTGTCATCATGTCATGAGCCTCGTATATAGTGAGCGGGGTCCCGCCTTGCCTGCGCCACACCTCCCTCCACCACCGGCACCTGCTGCCTGGCACCAGCACCACGACAACCATCGCCACCAGACACCAGTAATTCCCTGATACGATCAGCCCCGCACATTCACCACTGACCTAAGCTATCCTTGAGGCCTTTCCTGTCCTCCACGCTTCATCGTGGAAGCGGGTTATCACTCAGTTGGTGGCCAGCATAAGGCGATGTGAGCGCGCGTGTGTAGGAGTCTCTCTGCTCCTCTCTCGTCCGCCCTACCCACATTACTCTCCGCTGACAGCCGGGCAGCTGTGAGACTTTTAGAGGCGACGTTATAATTGGCATGAGTATGGCAATGACCGTGCCATCACGCCACCAGCAGCAGCAACAGCGCCGACGACGGCCGCGCTCACCACCACAGAGGTCATGACCCTCCCCGGCCCCGACCCCACCGTCTGCTGGGGGCTGTGCCGCCGTGAGTTGTTGTAGGAGTATGCAGTAACACGTCCGGAACTAGCGAGGAACACCACCACGTCCGTCACCAGGGGCGGGCCACCACCTCCTCCTGACCTCCCACCACCAACACACGTCCGTCAGCAGTGGCAGGCCACCACCTCCTGACACATCTGCCACGTCTGAGGCTGGTGGACTGGGAGGACACTGTCCAAACTTGCAGATGCAGCTGGGAAGGGAGCGCGTCAGATGGTCCTGGGAGAAGAGGGCTCCTCGAACTGTCAAGGAGACGAAGAAAAGATTGGTATGAAACTACTCACAGGATGCAACAAATGAGGCGCTGTGGCCTCCGGGGACTGATTCACAGCAACCTGGCCAAGGGCGGTGGTTAGTGGGGAGGAGCGCCTGCAGTGTGGCCAGCTCACGCAGCAGTCACAGGTGTTGCCATAGCAACACACCGTGGTAAGCCACCCAGCCTGCCTTCCTGCTTGCCTGCCTGCCTGGCGTCCGACACCACACATTTCAGCAGGGACAGCCTAATCCTCACCAGGGCCTCGGCTCGCTGTCTTTATCCCTGGCTGCCAGTGCTCGCAGGACTATGTGGAAGTAACTCCTTTTCCTTCACTGGGAATTAAAAAGGTAAATGAAAATTTGTACATGGAGATACTGATGATAACTCTCAAAGTAATAGATGGGATTTTTACTACGTTATTACTGAGAACATGGAGAGGACGGAGAGCAGTAGACTTGAAAGTCCATTAAGAGAATATCTGCTGCTTCAGGTGAGCATTAGTGTCCTGGGGTCTCAGTCTTATATGAATCAGAAACAAGGACACTAAAGTTGAGGGTACGTACCTCCCCACCCAGCACTACTCCTTCGGGCACAACAGCCGATAGCGAAAACAAGCAGAGAAGGGTCACCATGTAATATGGTACAGAGGGTATACTGTTATGGAAATTTTATAGGAAAGTCTGAACTAGAAAATTTTCCGAGTCTGGCAGTATATGGGCTTCTCCAGGGAGGGAGGCTTGAATATGAAACTGGAAATATAAAATTAAAAGTAGATTTGAATATTTTTCCTTCTGTTAGAAGTATTTGTCTTGCCTGACATGAAAATGATGACATTCTGGTGATACAGGTAATTTATTCTGGTATTGTACAACTCTATAAAATTTTTTGCTCACACTGCTACCGAATATTTCTTTTGATTTCATGACCTTCATACCGAGTCGTCGAATCTTTCTATAATGTGAATAAATTTTCGGATACGTTGTGGAAGTTATTTCCTATTTTGAGAGATTTTATCAATTCTTCTCTCAGAGAGAAAGAGAGTGGAGAGGAGAGAGAGAGAGAGAGAAAGAAAGAGAGAGAGAGATTTAATTTCTCAGTATTGCATGCAACTGATGTATGATACCTTCCCCAGTTCCTGGCATCGGTGTGTTGCTGACTTCGCACAGATACCCGGTACTTCACCGGCTGGAGACGGTCTATCGGTCAGTGTTGAGGCGTTGTGTTTGAGACTGACGTCCCGAAGGGGCCAGGAGAAGGCGCTGGTGATCGTGTGTGTGTGTGTGTGTTGCCATCACTCACCTTGGATTTCTTTGAAGCCTCAAAGCACTCGGTGAGGCTCCAGTCATCCATCGATGTACACAGTGAACAGTGTTATGCTTTGCTATGTGAATCTCCTTTAAAAGAAAAAGATACAACACGAGTACATATAAATAAGACTCACACACACAAAAAAAGAAAAACACGCTTTCAGAAAATCATTCACATATGTTAAAAAACTTACACCTGAACACACTTCAGTCTTCTGTTCCATTTCAAAGTTTCCCTTTCCCTTTCCAACCTCTTCTTCCTCTCCTGTAACCCCCTCCCCCTGTTACAAAGAATCATTCACCAGCCGCGCGTACACACGCACACTGGTGATCAGCCTTATACTGTAACTAGAGCACATGTCGAAATTGACAACAATCACCACTTTTCACCTGTGAGATGATCATCGGTGTAGGAGTTATATCAGGTAATCTGCCAGTGTTGATCACACATGGACCGTACAACAGTGCCTCGTGTTGGCGTCCCGAGGACTCTGATGGTAAAGGTGTCGGCAGCGGGAGGAAGGAGGCCGCAGCGGGCATCAGGTGACCTGGCCAGGCAGGTCTCCCACCCGGTAGCTCGGGCCAGACAGGTCACCGGGTATCTCGGGGGCCAGGCAGGTCGCCAGACAGGTCACCACCACCACCACCAGGACCCTCCCATGAGAGAGGAGAGCCGCTGACCCGCCAGGCTGTGTTGACCTGCAGCAGGTTCTTTAGTCTGCTGTTGGCCTGAGTCATGACAGCTGATGGTGTTCTAATTCCCTCCCCCGGGGTTGACCCCACTGCTTCGCTCTGTTCCTCGCCACTCATGATTCTTTTTACGCTGCTTTAACGTATTTACGTTCCAATGACTGTACACATTTCTCATATACTAAGCTTAAGTATGCCTCCAGAATATTTCACATTATTATTTCACTGAATAGGTAACGAGCAAAAATGATGAGAACGTTTTCTGGGGGAGGGGATTTTGAACGGGGAGATTTTTTTTTCTCTTCGCTCAAGGCTTTCACTCCGTTCTACCGATGGGGAGATAGAATGTAAAGGTGATAGGGCGGGGGGGAAGTCCAAAGTATTCTAGGTGGGGGTGGGTGGGGAGGTGGGGTTTTCAGTGGGAGTGAATCATCATTTGCTGTTTGCAGATGACGCGGCTCTGGTAGCAGACTCTATAGAGTGAGGACGACGGAGAGCAAACATTGCCGAAGGGGAAGTATCAGTGTCCACTTCGTCATGCAGGTCGTTGTAGGGCGAAGGGAAGTCTGACTCTCCCGTTATAAGGTGTTGGACGCTGTTCCTGGTGACGCATGTGCTGCACTGTACCGTCGTGTTCAGAGTCGTTAGGCACGTAAATATTGAAGTCGCCTTCTTAAAACTCCCCAGGTAAATGGGCATTAGACCGTGAAGGTGCTGGGTAATGAACGATGAGAGGTGGATGTCCGGGTTAGTGTGGAGTACGTGAGGTGTAGCAGGTGAGTAGTGGTGCGAGGCGGGGGCATCAGGGGCTGCCAGCCCTCCACACCCTTAGGTGAGGTGAGGCGAGGACTCCAGCGGCAGCTGCCAGCCGTCCACAGCTTCAGGTGAGGTGAGGCGGGAGCTCCGGCGGCTGCCAGCCGTCCACAGCCTCAGGTTGAGGTGAGGCGGGGACTCCAGTGGCTGCCAGCCGTCCAGACCCTTAGGTGAGCTGAGGTGGGGGCACTAGCGACAGCCAGCCCTCACATAGGTTTCAGGGCTGTCCTTTATCCACGCAGTCCAGTCTGTGATAGCCTAGTCCAGCTGGGAGACACGATCGCCACTGACCATTGGTTCAGGCTTGGATGGATGGATGGCGGGGCTTGAAGAAGCTACCACACACACCCTTGCGATGGCCCCCGCAGCCGTTGCTTCAGAAGTTTTAGGCAGGAGTCCTCTTTCTATATGTCTCCAAAAATCATAAAATCTGCAAATATATACGTTATCTTCACAGCTGTAAATTAGCTATATCCGGTTATGTTAATGCTGACATAAGCATGAATAAAAACTTTAAAGAGATAGTCTTTAAAAACTCAGGCTGATTGTGGGGCCCTGTGTTGTGCCCCATGCCCGTCAGTACTGCCGGTGAGGAGGTAAGGTAAGTGACCGGTGACCGGGGCACCGTCTCCTGGCACCCTGACGCAACACAGGTGTCAACTGCCAGCGCGACACGATGAAAGTCTAGTGCCAACTGCGGCCGGTGTGTGGGGGAGGGCCAGGTGGCCCTCACGTCCCAGCACTTGTGGTGGGAGAGGTGTGGCCACTGTCATACTTCCTCAGTGACAGTTTTTCCCGATTTGGCGCCGACCAGCGGAGGATTTAGACACGCTAACTACACGACCCTTGAGCACGACGGTACAACCCTTGGATATGATGGCATGGACCTTAGCTCTGCCCTTTACGGGTCAGGTGAAAGGCCAGTCCATCATGCCCAGTGATTGTACCGACTTGGTCAAGTAGGCTAAAGGAGTTCGTTGATTTGGTACGGCTGATCAACGGGCATTACGTTTAGGCATGACGGACGTGGAGGACTCGAGAAACATTGGTAGCCCTAAGCTGTAACTGACCACCAGCAGGAGTTAGAATTCTCATGACATAATAACGGGACAAATGCCTACAAAGTGTACTTGTTTAGCCAGGAGGTTATGGAGGGTACTGTTGCCTGCGGGACGCGGCCTCGAAAGAGCCAGACTGATGAGAGGAGCAACAGCGCGGCTTGCTCATAACACACAGTCTCCAGAACTTATGTAAGATACACTCAAATTTTAAGCGAGTGCGCCATGTTTTCAGACGTACAAGAATATGTAAGTGATGTACCGCCCTGCCCAGAAACACTTGCAGACTAAGGCCATAGAAACAGTTGTAGTTTTATGGTACGTTCCTAAATTCATGAATACTTGTACTTCGTGTACTTCTCTGATGGGAGTAGTAGTGCGTGTCAAGGTGGCAGCCGCCACGCTCCGCCGCGATGTCGCTCCTCGGGTGAGGACGGCTTGTAAATCTTGGGGCAGGAGGGTCGCTGGCTTGCGTCGCCCCTCCGCGGGTGTGCTGGTAATGGTGAAAGCGTTGATCACCACAAAACGTGCTTGAGGTGGCCATAGTGAGTAAAGTCTCTTTAACCTAGGTACGAAGTCGCTGTCACGCAGGGTGTCAAGCTGAGAGGTGAGACCCGGGAAAAGTTGAGGCTCACCGATTTTGCTGGAAAGCGAGTGGATGGCGGCGCCATGAACCCTGACGGAAGATGCAAACTCCTACCCTGAGTTGTGACGTGACGCGCAGAAAACGGGTTCGTGTCGGGCGTTGTGTCGCGGTGGCAGCTTACAGCAGGTGACATTTAGGCACCGCAGTTTCCCAAAAGAATAATGATAATTGTTCTAGCTTGTACGAGTTTGCCCCTTACCTGTTGCTGTTCTCGGCCATTTCCAAGCAGGAGGCGGACACGGGCCCGCCTCACGACAATCCCAACCCTAGAATTATCGCAGATTTATTGCTGGACGATAACTTTTGGACGTGCGGAGCGTTGACAAGGTATCGGGGCTGCGCACCGTGGGCTGAGGTGCCGGACGCTTCAGCCCCTCCGTACACCCCGTCTTGAACCACAGCCCCGACTGTACGTAGATTTATGGTCAGCGAAGGTAATCTATGAGGTGTGGAATTCCCTTCCTTCTATTGTCGTTCCCCTTTTCCTTCAGCCTTCCCGCCTTTGCGAGTCAGGTCTGCAGAAACCTGAGGAACTCAGATTAATTTCTTTATGCATTATTTTTCTAATGCTCGTCGTATTTATCTTTCATCCGAGATGGCAACGACTAGAGGGGCACGTTTTTGTCCATGCCGCGTAGGCTGTCATAAGAAATGCATTAATAAACTATCGAACATTATTGTTTTTATTATGATTTTGTTTAGAGTTGGGCAGGTGAATATGGTGTCGAAAGGGCGCAGGTGGTCTGGTGGCTCCTGATCCGGGTGGCTGTTGGGGTGAGATGTTAGTTTTGTTTTGCAGTGGGGATTCGTAGCTCGGTGGTGGTGGTGGTGCGGGTTAGGGGATAGGGGGTAGCTTTAGCTTGATGTTGGTAGTGTGGGGGAAGCTCTAGCTTTGTGGTGGTCCAGGGGGGTAGGAATAGATGTATTTAGCTTGGTGCTGGTGACTGAGGCGAGCTGAAGCGACACATTCCCCTATGGCTAGCTATACTGCACCTTTCTTAGACGGTGACCGTCCTGCGCTGTCTTGTATCGGGCCTTGCCATCCATCCTCAGCTGGACCTTGCCATTAATAGCTTTCGAGGAAACTGGAAATGATGCTTTGATCATAGTAAAGTATCGCTTCAAGATGATATACGGCAGGAAGTTTTGATCCCTCCTACACGACGGTACGACCCTTAAACACGACAGTACGACCTGTGGGTAGTAGGATCGTGACGTCGTGCTCGAGGGGGTTATATAAGTGTACCATCAGAAAGACGGCTGCTGCCAACTGTTGCTTCTCGTCGCAAGTTATGTTCTCAGGTTCCATACGTAACACAGCGGGACGTCAAAACAATATTCTGGCCTCGACGTGCATGTTTATTCTTCTCATCAGTTTCTGGGTGTGTGGGTTTTTGGCTTCTGAGGGATGTTGGCATGATCTATCCTCTGCTGAAACTGTTAGGGGAAGGCACGATCGTCCAGTCGTGTTTCCCTGAGTATTGTAGATTATTTGATTCCAGGAAATCTGCATCTTATGTCTTAAGACTCAGAAATTTTGCAGTTCTTATTTTAATGGTATTATTCGATATATTTTTTTAACTTTGCTTCTTCTTTTATGGAGTGGTGAATGTAAGGTAGATTCAGACTTTCTGGGATTCTAACAGAGTCTAGGATCTCTTACCAGAGGAGAGTTCTCATACCTGTGCTAAAAAGCGTGGTCCTGGAGAAGAACGCTTGGGCTGAGTGACAACAGCCCTCTCCTGGTCCTCCGGTGTGATAAAGACCTCAGCTCTGAGCGGCGCGAGGATCTCTCCTTCAGAAGTCGGTTTAAGGTGAACCTTAAATTGTAGCTCACTGAGCACTGATTCACACTACCTCGTTAGCATTTCGCTCGTCTCTTTGTACGTATTCGTTACATAATATTGGGCCGATAGTACTCACCTCTGTGTGTCCTCTTCTTAGTGAGCCAGTTGAACTTGATCTCAGCCAAACATGCGGGGTAGAAATACTTGTTCCCCCACTGTCTCAGTGGGTCTTCCTTTTCCTGTTTAGAATGAAGTTTTAACTCTACGGTTCGTCTCTTCCACTTCCTGTGAGTGACTGGTGGGTCTTTGCCTACTGAGAGACCTACGTCATACGGTCTTCTGTCTCCTGTACAGAAGAGGCTGCTCGGGGGTAGTTAGGACCGTCTGTATCTTTTCATCATTGATATACCGAGGACTGTGCCTCTCTGTCAAAGATTTACTGATGTTCTGCCATTCAGAAATTATTCCAGATGTGATTCAGGTTTGTATATTTTCTGAGTATTTCTCTCTTCATTGTTGAAATTATTTATTTATAAATTCATCCGGCGAAGGGTTTTGCGGTGTAGTGGTTTAATATTCTTTATCCATACTTTCCGTGCTCGAATTCCTCGTGATCTGAGTCGAGTTTCGTTAAGTCGGCGATGTTAGATCGTAAGTACATTATTTGCGAGTGAGACAGACGCAGTGTATCATCCTCCTGGTTGATCCTGTTGCTTGCTGGCAACAGCCAACTGGGTCAGGCAGTTTAAAGGTTTGTCTCTTGGTCCAGCTTTTCGTACAATATGCTTCTGGGGAAGCTCTCAAATGACATGCTGTTCCCTGTCCATTGCCACTGAAGTTCTGGCAGGGTCAGGTCTCCCATTACATTCGGGCCTGGGTTTCCAAAATTTTCACAGCAAGTTTTCATGTTTCTCATTTATTCTATAAATTCCTGTGGTTTCGCGTCTTTTGGCTTATACATGAGTCCAATATTTGAGTTGAAGAATTTTTCCGTCTTGATAACTATTCCATCATATCTCTTAAAGATTTGAACGGTTCGCTTATTGTACGTGAGTTTCCAACATACTTTTCACATTACCACACCTCTGTAGATTTAATTTAGGATTCACACCTTGTTTTCCATAATAAAATATCTTTCTCTTGTTTCCATGAAGGCTGAAAATACACTGTATTTGCTTCAGTAAACCATTAATGAGTGATTTTTTTTTCTTATTGCGTGAACGATGCAAGTCCTCGTAAATCAGCAAATATATTAGACGTGTCATATTTTGCTTCCGGGTTGATGAGTCAGTTTTTAAAAGGTTTTATGTTCTGTCTTGTTTTGCTTGTATCGCTCGGGGAATAACGTGAAGGTAACGGTGTCGTCGTGGGGTGAACAGTTGGTGTTGTGTGGATACATTAACTCCTTGAGGTACAACTGCACGACCCTTGAGTACGTTGTTACCACTCTTAAGGACAACGGTACGACCCATTCGGCATGACTTTACGATCCAAAAGCACGTCGGTACGCCCTCTGGGTGTGTTGACATGACCTTTTGATTCAGAAGTCGTACCTCCTTGTACAAAAGGTCGCGATGGTGCCACACTCGCCGAAGAACAATTGAGATGACTGTGGTGTGTAGTGTCAGGAAGGCGGGGCCATTGTTCCTGCCTCTCCCTAAATTCGAGTGGAGTCGTTACCAGTAGTTAATTACTGTGCACTCTGTGCCCTGCTCTTTTGCTCCTAACCCTGCGTGAGCCAACACCGCTAGTGTGCCTGTCATCTCGTGTGTGTCCTCAACGTACACCGCCTCTGGTTTCTTCATCATTTTGGAGTAATTCCTCTGTTTCCCCACCCTCACTGCCTCACTCCCATTGCATTTCTCACCACATTGGCAGCTATATCTCCGTCTTTGTTTCTTCAGTTTACGTTCGAGATATATATATACTTTTTTTTTTAATAAATTCGTTTTTGGCTGAACTGTCCTTGCGCGCCTCTCATTCTGACAAGCCTCACTCTCCTGGCCATCCTCCATACTACTTCTTCTATCCATGAAAGCCTATCATGCTCTTCCCCCACAGCATCCTAGCTTGCTCACTCATCTCTTCGTTGTCCATAAGAACAGAGGGAATAAAAAGATTCCTGTTCTCTTTCGATATTTTTTTAAAGAATATTTTGAACCGGTAATTACTGGAAAAATAAAAACGCGAAGGGAAATGTTTCTTTCTCCATTAAAATACCCCAAAACCTTTAATGGTTCCGGGGGCTTTACCGCAAATGGGGCCCCGTTTAGAGCCTTAACCCTCCGGCCTAACTTGATGATTTTTCTAAAATATTTGTTTGTGAAGAACTTGAATACGGTATGTGACTGTAAGATATCAGGTCAGCTACTTAATATAGCCGACCCTTGTAAATGTAAATATTGACACCTCAACAAAGCTGACTGGAATAGATTACGAAAATTCTTTGCTGACTTTTCCTTAGGTAGACTGCTGTCTCTCATATGGTGATGCTTCTGTCTCCGCCAAACGCACAGCAGAGGTTATTGTTGCGGGAATGGAAGCATGACCTCTTCTTCCAATCCATGGTTCAACCGTTCCTGTTCCGAGGCCATTCAGGCAAGGGATAAGGAATATTGGCCTTGGAAAAACTCTTCCTTCCCCTGGCTCCCATTCAGCTTTTATCACTGCTGCAAGTACGTCATCCATGAGGTAAAGGGTTCCTTTATTCAAAGAAAGTGCGTTTAACTCTCCTCGTCTTCCACGAATAGGTCTTTCTGGTCTTTAGCTAAAGGCATCTCTAACAACTTCTGTCGCTCTACCTTTCCCTCACTTTTCCGTCCTGACGGTTCTATAGCTGTCTCTCCCGTTGAGAAAGCAACTCTCTCTGGTTCCCGTTTCTCCTTTAACTCTTTCTTGGATGACTAACATTCCTTCACCCCCTGATGCTCTTCTTACTAACCCTATGCACTTCCTCGTAATCTCCTTCCGGACTGTCCGAAAAGCGCTTCTCACTCTAGACTCAAGCAAGGCTTATGGTCCTGATGGCCCCCATCCACGTGTTCTGAAAGTGTGTGCCTCCGAACTTGCACCTGTGCTTGCCCGTCTTTTCTTTTTCCGTTTAAGAACCAGAACTCTCTCTTCTTGGAAGCATGCATTGATACATCCCGTCCCTAAGAAGGGTTACCGCTCTAACCCCTCTAACTATCGTCCTGTTTCTTCGACATCTACCATTTCCAAAGTCTCTGAATCCCTCCCCAACTCCCATATCCTCAGACATCTTGAATCTCACAGTCTTCTCTCTGATCACCAGTATGGCTTCTGTAAGGCGAGATCCACTTGTGATAATCGACCTTACTAATGTTTGGTCATTATCCCTGAAAGATTTTGGGAAATCCTATGTAGTTGACCTTGATATATCCAAAGCTTGTGACAGGGTGTGGCATTGGGGTCTCATCTCTAAGCTCCCCTGTTTTGGCTATTTTACCTCGCTTGGTATGACTGTAACAGCCACTCTGTCTTGGAAACCGCACATTACGGAAACAGCCAAGTCTGCCTCTAAGAAACTGGGAACCCTGATTATATGTCGAAATTTCTGTTCTTTCGTACACTTGCTCCTTTTATGCAAAGGATTGATTCTTCCTTGTGTGGAGAACTGCTCTCACATCAGAGGTGGTTCTAGCTCTGCATCCTTGCTTGACAGAGTCGAGTCGAAAGCGGTCCAACTTATAAACTGTTCGAAGCTAACTTCAAAACTTGACCCGCTTGCCCTACGCCGCAATGTTGGTTCAGTTTCCTTCTTCTATAGGTATTTATTTGGTTTTTGCTCCCGAGAGCTGACTGCTTCTGTGCCCCCCCTCAACACTAGCAAAACCACGGAATCCTCGGCAAGCTGCTGCGTCACATAATTACCGTGTGGCCATTGGCAACTCAAGGGTGGGCCGTTTTGATAACTGTTTCTTTCCCTACACCTCGTAGCTTTGGAACTCTTTGCCCTCTCGCGTCTTTTCCAATAACTATGACCTGGCACTTTTTAAAAGACAAGTTTTTCACTTCCTCCAAAATACGTAGATACTTTCCGTTGTCTCTTCTTTTTCCCTTACATTAACCTCTCTATATTTCAATTAAGGCCCGGCCTTGGCGTGGACGTTTGCCCGTGACTGGAGCCTCCAACGTTAAGAAACAACTGAGAATATGCCGACTAGAAAACGTCCAGGAGCTCTTCGCCGCCCGAGAGGCTTCAGTCAGACCACTTTCGCCACCCACGCCATTGTGGCCAGGCCTCACCTTCCTCGGTAAACCACCAACCTTGCCAGCTCACCGTCCTCTCCAGTCCCCTGCCATTATGGCCGGCCTCCATTATCCTGACCAGCTCCCTGTCCTGTCCTGTCCTGTCCTGTCCAACCTCACCACCTTGGTTTGCCTGTCAGCCATTTTGGTCATCTCGCTATCCTCTCCAGCATAAGAATATCCTAGCTAGTTTTAAACACCGTCTTGTCCAGCGTCACTATATTGGCTCACCATTCTGGATAACTACTACGTTCCTAGCTCTTAGTCAGCCCAACTACCCAAGCCATGTCTTCTCCCCATTCCTTCTACTCCACCGCTCTCTCAGATCATCATCCCGGCTAGCCCACAGCTCTGGCCAGTTCATTGTTATGGCTAGCCTCACAGTCATGGCTGCCAACATCCTTACTCATCCTCAACAGTCTGGCTAGCTGTAATGTCCTGGCTTGCCCACTGCCCTCTTGGCTAGCCCACTATCCTCCTGGCAAGCCCACGACCCTGTCTCGAGCGCCTCACCACCCTGGACAGCCTCGCCATCAGCCGCCAGTCAGCCAACCCCCCTCCCTCCCTCCCTCCCTTCCTCCACCTCACACTCCCTTGCTCAGGGACTTGTCAGCTGAGATATGAAATTGCAGCTGAAAACCACAAGCTGTGTTTGCTTGTTGTCGGCCGCTGGGAGTGCTTCCCTAGCGGCACCCACCTGCCTCACCGGCTGACTGGCGCTCTCTCTCTCTCTCTCTCTCTCTCTCTCTCTCTCTCTCTTTCCCTCTCTC
>JAYMFT010102960.1:0-13713 GCA_038088735.1 Panulirus argus
ATATGTACGGTGCATATGTGTGCATGTATGTATATATGTGTGTATGCGGGGGGATGGGTTTTTCTTCGTCTGTTTCCCGGCGCTACCTCGCTGACGCGGGAAACAGCGATCAAGTATGGTAATTATAATAATAAATATATATATATATGTATCTTGGGCAGGAGGAAATTAATAGCATATCTTAATATTTGATAAATCATGTCATTGTCCAAAGAAAAATAGCATTCTTGAGGATGGTTATGAAAATCATATCTGTTTTTCAATAATTTGTTTTTTCTCAGACAAGTCTAACTGCAAGTTAGCCCTTAGATGTAATCATATCAGGTATAAGGGAGTGTCAAGCATTAGCGAAGATTATATGCTTATGTAACTTAGGTTGAAGAAATTTATTGTCATATGTATTTTTTTGTAGTAAACTCTTACAGTTTTCCATTAAAATTAATTTCTTGCTTTTATGTTTATCCTCTTCCATGCAGTCATGTGCCCATTGATATTAATCTTTTATATCTGCCTGATGGTTGGCCATACATAAAGAGGTAAAAGTACTTAGTGTTTTTCACAGTCACTATTTAGTGTGTACAGTGGTCACCGTAGTGAGTTAAATACACTTGGAACATAGTATTTGTGTATCTTTGCACACAAGAAATTGAAATATTTAAAATTGTGGGAATTAGTGGGATTACAGTTTCTGTATTATGATATCTGAGTCCATAAATGTTTTATTGATCTATTGAAATGGTAAGTATTTATTCATTGTTCTTAAAATTCAGACTGATGTAGAATTATATGATTAACTTGCACCAATAAATAGTGCATTGCACTAAAGAGTTAGTATAATATACTTTTAGAATAAAAAGAACATAAAGTTGAAAAGTTAGCACCATGAATTGTTGTAGAATACAGTCAAATCTTGGAACAGAATATATGTGGAGAGTAGTTGTATTCATGCCTAGTTTTGAATAGATATAAGTTTATAAATGTTGAATTGTAGAACAGAAGAGAAAAACATGTTGATTATATTTTTCATTTTATGTTTGTGCTAATGGGGATGAAGATTTACACTTTTGGGGCCATGACTAAACCTTCTTTTCTTAGGCTCTTGAATCTCTCTCTGCTCTCTACATTCACAACTTCTACCACTCGTAATATGAAAATATTTCTTCACATTTTTACTAGTTCTTCTCTTCCTCAGTTTCCAGTTGTGCCCATTAATTTACTGGTTCTTATGTGTTTACAGAACTTTCCTGTGTTAATATAAATATATCTAAATTGCATTTTCTAGTCCTTTTTTCTTCCAATGTGGGCAGGCCTATGATTACTGCCCTCTTCCTTCAGCATAGCTTCTCTTTTTACAGGCACAATTTTAATTTCCCCCTGTTCTACCTTCTTAATCAAGGTGCGATATGTGCTATGTATATACATGTTTTTTCATCTACTTGTCAATTTATATGAAATGCAGTTTTTTCAATGACCAATAGCTAGTTAAAGTCTGCTACTGGTGACAGCTTATCAGTGAAAAAGAGAAGCTCCTAAGAGAGATTGATGATACAAATGCAGACCAGTTTCTTGAAAGAAAGTGGCTCCGTTCAAATAGATGGCATAACAGGAAACAGGAAAACTGTCATTTGGAAGGATGTGTGAAAGCATTTCTTAAAGCAACAGATCATACATAGTAGATCAAACTAGGTGAAAAAGAAGTCATTTCTGTCAGACTTTAAGACTGCAGAAAATTTTTTTAAGAAATTTGAAGTAAAGAGATGGGGGCCACACATATACAAAGCTCTTTTCCCATATATGTACAAAAGTAATAACACAGAGTCACTCGCACACTCTTTTTGTATATCCAGATTAAAGACATATTTTTTCCATTAAAAATGCTCTTATGTTAGATTCATACTCTTTACAGCATTCTTTTACCGAGCCCTTCCTGTCTTTTGTATTTTTATAGTATGCACTAACAGTGACTGGAAATTATCAAGTGTCATTTTCTGTCTGTTTGTCTGTGTGTCTCTGTCTGTCTGTTAGTATGTAATTATCCATTTGTAATGTGTAAGGAGAAAGGTCTTCACTTATTGGGCCTCATCTTTCAAACTTTCTTAAGCTGTCATATGACTTCTTAAGCTTCTGTATGCTGTCCATATTCATAGTCTCATGACACATTTTATTCCAGTCATCCACTGCTTAACCTTTAAAAGTAATTCTTTACTTTGTATCCATAAAGTTCCTTGCCTAATTTCATTTTAATGCTTCTGTTTTTACTACCCTTATTTTCCAACAAACTGTTTACTCCCAGTTTTGTCAAGCTGGTGGAAAGTCTTAAAAACTGTGATCAGGTTACCTTTCATTCTGTTCTTTTCCATAGTTGGCTAATTTAAGGGCTCTAGCCTTTCCCTGTAACTATGTTCTCTTAATTCTTGTATCATCTTTATTGCCTTCCTCTAGACATTCTTTATTAATTCTTAGTGCTTTTTAAATGTGGTGACCTCAGTTGGGAAGCATAATCTAGTATTGGCCTAATGTAGGATGCTTACAGCTTGCTGAATATTTCCTTATCCATATACTTAAGTGCTATTCTAATTTTTGCCAGCAGGTGGTTTTTGTCCTTTACTGTTCTCTTAATGTGAGATTCTCATGACAGGGTAGAGATGACTTCAACTTGCTATTCCCTTCACACACAGATTCCTCCATCTCATTTCCTGCTATATATTCTTATTAAGGCTTTCTTTCAGTGTATCCCATCCTCATTACCTAACACTTTGGTTGAATTTCATCAACCATATATTAAACCAACCTTGGAGTTTGTCTAGGTCCCCTTGTAAATTGGTGCAATCCTCCTCACTTTTGACTTTTTTCAAGACCTGGGTATCATCTGAAAACTTTATCAGGTATGAGTTCATTCCTTCTGGTAAGCTTTTCTCATAGATTAAGGGGAACAGTGTTCCAAGGACAGAACCATGTGGCATGCTGCTGCTGACCTTAACCTGTTTTGAGAAGACTCTCCTAACGTGTAATTTGTTCCCTTTCACCAGAATAATCTTCAGTCCATTAAAGAAATATCTGCCTTTTTCTGCTTAGAGATCGAGCTTTTTTACTTGCCACCTGTGTTAAATGCTTTTAGGCAGCCTAGATGCAGACAGTCACTCTTCTGTCTAAAAGAGTTCATTCATTGAAATCCAAAAGTTTCATTAAAACAGAGTTCATTCATTGAAATCCAAAAGTTTCATTACACATGATTCTTTTTCCTCGAAGTCATACTGTTTCTCTCTTAAGTAGTTTCTCCTCCACTGGAAGTCATCTGTTCGGTGTCTGATTATCTTTTCCAGCACACTACAGACTACCCTTATTGGGATGACTGGTCTGTAGTTCACTGCATCTTCCTGGTCTCCTCTCTTGTAGATAGGTATGTCATTTGCCTTCTTCCATGCCCTTGGTACTTTACCTTCTTCTTGTGACATCTTGAACATCATCTCAACTGGTTTGTCAAGTGAATCTGCTTACATCTTCAGCACATTTGGAGAAACTTCATGATGACCATGAGCCTTATGTGAATTAAGGCACTCCCTGAAATCTCCCTTTTTTCTAACGAGTAGTGATCCTGTATGCTCTTCACTTTTCTAGATTTTTTATCCATTGGACCATAACATTTTGACATTGCATATCGTTCTTTCTACAGTTTCACTTAATTTCCTGTGGACCTGTTTTACAATGTCCCCAGGTCTCTGTCCCACTGCATCAAGACTTCATGCTCTGAATTTGATCAGACTCAGAAATTGCTCCTGCTTCTCCTCCCTAGTTACTATATTTGTTAGTTTTTGTACCCTGTGTAACTGAAATTTCCTCATGTTGAACAGCTTTAAGAACATCAAAAAAAGGACCATTTGACATTTTTTGCTTTTCAGTAATTTCACCTTCTCTCCTCTGGTTATGTACCCCCTGAATTTCTACCACTAATTTGAATATGTGTTTGTGGTTTTCGATATCATTCTTCAGTTTCCTAAGTTTTTTCCTCATAGGCATATGATGTCAGTCATGTTTAACAAATTGATCTGACATTACCATTATTGAATACGTGGATAATTGAAATGTCAAAAGGAAACTGTACCATCCACTCTATTGTCCTTGTAAGAAACAAGTAATTTTTATTGTTAGGTAATTATCATGCTTGTCCATATGCGATTAGTAAATGATCATGATGTATTGCAGGGGCGTTCAAAAGGTACGCATGATCCGACTGAAGAACCCTTGGGGAGAGCGTGAATGGAATGGAGCATTCAGTGATGGGTAGGTGAAAAATACTTTCATGTGTTTAGGCTGTTATAGGTTAATTGTGTAAGTCCATAGACAGATTGATGATTATGGCATTAATGATCTTTGTTTTGTGTCTAAATTTGATTTTTTTCAGGTACTATGAATTACAAGAAAGTGAATGCGTGTCATATACATCGAGAGGATTTCCCACATACTTATTTTGTAATGGTCATTTTGCATCATTTGCAAATCCAAACAAAGCTGTCATGTTTGTTTCTGTTCTGCTTAATTTTCTTTTTGTGTGTCAAAATTACATATAAAAGTACATTAGATTTACATTTGTCCATTGGCACTTACTAGTGTTAACGAAATGACATTTGATTTTTGGTTGCCAGTGTAATACTTCAATGATTTTTCTATTATACTGAAAGTAAAACAAAATCTGAACTTACTATGACATAGAAATCTTTATTCAAGCCACATATTTTCATGATATTTCTTTATAGATAATTCTATTTTCATGAAGAGAAATCTCCCTTGTTGAAAAGGGGAGTCTTTTCTTAGATTTATGTAGTTTTGTTAGACATTATTCTTGATCCACTCTGATCCAAATATCTGTTAAGGAGTCATTTTGGAAATAAACCAAACTCAGCTTATAGAATTCAGTGCATATTAATTAGAAGTTTACATTTATGCCCTCCCCTCCTTTTTCTCTGCCACATTAAGCCTTAAAGGGCTATTCTTGCAATAGTTTCAGGCACAGGCACCCAGTGTGTATGAACCTCACAACAGTTGCAGGCAGAGTTTTTCTTCCCATGTTTGAGGGATCCCATGCTTCCTTTACTGTGTATAGGCATGTATATCTGCCAGATGTCACCCTTAGCTCTAAATACATACATTGCAAAAATATGAACCAGGTTCAGTTACCTAGAGATAACTGTGGTCAGAAGATGCCATGGCCCTAAACCACCTAGACCTACACTTTACTATGTAATGTAGAGACATGAAACTACATGTGGTTCAAATGATGAAAACAGCCAGCTGTTTTATTGATGCATGTAAGGATACCATGAATAGTGATTTTGAGTATGCCATTAGAGGAAGTGCCAATCTCCAAGCGCAGGGAGTTATGTTAAAAGGAGGATCACATGCTTTGGCTGCTGGGCACACATTTAGATAAAATGGCAGCCACAAATGAAGAGTTACAGGTCTTAGGAATCTTTTAATGATTATGTGGTGCTGTGTTTAAATGGCTGGGATTGTTTAAATGACTTATAATACTTGCTTTTAATTCTTCAGATATTGCTATCCTGCTGTCATGGGTGATTTTTTTTTTAGAGAAATCTAGCATCCCAAAAGGGTTATACCTTCACCCTTGTGCTCTAACCTAGGATAGCACTTGTTAGCATAACTGGTCTGGATCTCCCAGCCATGAGTTACAGGAAGGTAGAAGGTAAGAAAGCATTAAACTTTAGAAGATTTTTCCAACCTTCCTTATTGTGATTTTTTTTTTCAGTTTATGAAAAGGATCACAAAAATGATAATTTTTTATTCTTGAGAATTAAGACTTAAGCATTCATAATTTTAGAAAAGCACATCATCTGCCTGATTAGCCAGTCCCAAATACACAAGTTCAAATTCACTTACATATCTTATGATTATGTGGAGAAAAACATAAGAACAATTGATTATTATATAAATTAAGAGTTAACCACTTGCAGTTTAGGAAAAGCACATTATTTACTAGATTGGCCAATCCTGAGTACTGGTGGAATAGGTACAGTGGTAGGTGCTACTGTAAGGAGTGGGTGCCACAAGCATGTCATGTCCCAAGATAAGGGGCACAGCCACTAACATAGCCACTAAAAGGCTACTAAAGCCTCACAGCAGCACCAGTGAATCATCCTTTGTTTAAGTTCCCATCTATAGCCAACCAAGAAAGCCTACAATGCATTCAGAATTCAACTAGTGGTAGGAAATTTAGTGTGTAGATTGATAACAGTAGCACTCTGCTACATAAGTGTAGATTGATGCCAGTAGACCACAAGGTTTGATTTGTTTGATTAGATGACCAATAAGCAGTTGATAGCCATAAAAATTGAACCATATACATACGATCATGAGACCACTCATGTGCTGAAAAAAGGATCATTGTCATATTATTTTCACACTCGTTGATAGACTGTATGACAGCTTCCATTATTTGGCAAGGGTGAGTTGGGAGCTGAAATACTTCAAATACTTACATGTACCTATGACAAGATTTTGCCATGGTTAGCATTCATTTCACATCTTGTTTCATTAATAATAAGTCATTCTGTCTGCTGCCACATACATAGTTAACAGTCCTGGGTTCATCTGGAACTGCTTTCAACCATTTGTCAAGTTTTTTAAAACTGACCTATGTATTTTTATTACTTCCCATGTTTGTAAATTAAATAGTTTTCCATCATTTTTGCAGGATCTTATATATATATTTTCTATATTTTTTATATTCCAAAGTATTATTGCAGACTTAATAATTTTTTCTTCCTTATTACAATTCTTATAGGCTCAGAACATAATTCATAATACTCTCAGATGGTTGTTACACATAGAGTATCATTATCTTTCTCGTCTTTATAGGCAGTAGAGTTTTAATTTTTTCAGCCACTCATGACAGTTCATATGTTCCATTCTTTTGATTTTGCTTCGAGAGATGAAGGGATAAAACAACCAGAGGACATAACATGAAATTAAGCAAGAAACTTGCTGAAATAGAAGTAAGGAGTTACTTTTAAAGTATAAGAATGGTAGAGGAATGGAATAGGATTACAGAGGATGTGGTTACTGTAAATGGCATACATGAATTGAAGACACTGTATGCAGACAGTATACAAAAATATAAGAGGTTATATAATAGTAGAGAATGTTCAAGAGATGGGGTCCCACAAGTGCAAAACTCCCTCCCATACAGTACAAATAGATAATTAAAAATAGGTAATTACACACACACACACACACACACACACACACACACACACACAGAGTGTGAAGAGTGAAGGAGGAGAACATAGATTCAGGGAGGCACAAACAGAGGTACACAGGAAATTGAGCAAAGAGGTTGAAAAAATAATATTATATGTTAGAGATGAAACAATCTGGGAAGTGTATGGATTAGTTGTTGGAAGGTTTAGAAAAGTACAGAGAATACAGGACCAGTGCTTGCTAGCCAAAAGAGAGATTAAAGATAAGATTGAAGACACAGAAGTTGACACTACCACACAGTTGGATCTAGCTGAAAAGTGGATGGCACCAAAATTAGAAAGATTAGTAAATGAGGAGATTGAAAGACGTAAATTACTGATTATTTTTGGATTGGAAGATCATACACTAGAAAAGGAAAAAATAGAAAAGGAGGAGGAATTGCATATGGAAAGAGTGTTGGAGGCTGTGGTACTAATGGAAGCAACTTCTGTGATAATTGAAAGGAGAAGAATAGGGAGTTATAACCAAGATGCAAGGGGGGGTGACCAGTTATGGTTGCATTTGACTTTGAGTGCTGTAGTTAATATTATGGACATTATTTCATTCATTCAAACAAACCTGAGATACTGTAACATAATTTTAGCAGATGGAGGCCTTATAATTATTAGACCATACTTTATGCCTTATATATTCAGAATTTTAGATTTACTAGGTACCATTATTATGGCAGTAAAGTAGCTAGGAAGGGATAAGAGGGGATATAGCTAGAGTGCCATCATACCCAATTGCCAGAGTCAGAATTTTTATTTAGATTTTGATTAGTTTTGTTTGACTTAAATAACATATCTCTCCATATATTCATATCTGGACAGATCATAAGCTGGGTTGGATAAGACTTACACCTCACATGGAATAGCAGAAGAGAAACTGTGATGAAATCCTCTCTTTGTATTTTGATTTTCATGTAAACCTCATTATGAAATTAGTAGATGTACCATGGCAGCTCATGGGGTTTCACTGTATGTAGAAGAGTTTATTTTGAATTTCACTGTTGAATTTGTTAATTCTCAAATAAGGTCTAAGGAAAGTTCTTATAAGTTTTGAAAAGCTTATTTGTTGTTTCAGATAGTTTTCTAATTTTGAAAGGAAAAAATTCCCTGAACTTATAGATCATGATATGAAGAGTGATAATGATGAAATACCTTGAGCTGCTTAAGTTTGACATAATTTTGCGTATTAGATAAATGAATACCAACTTTTTAATGGTTATGTTCTTTAGGGTGAAAAGGACTTCATGGATTTTTTCTTATTGCTGAAGTTTAATATAGAAGTGATTCCTTTCGTATGTCGTAACAAAATGACATCTGTGTTCGGAATAACTGATTCCTCTGATTCTCTTATGATTATGATTTTGTGTAAATGAAGAAAATATATTACATTTTATTGATGTATGATTATTTGCATGTTCTATTTCATTTCCTATTACCTTGTAAATCCTTGAAATAAGATTATCTTTTGAAAGAGATCCCATAAGTCAGCTGACTGCTGCCAAGACCTTGTTAGGTAAACTCAAACTGTATGACAAAACATTCACAACAGTAAGAGATGAAGAAAACAAGGTAAGATGCAAATGATGTCTAAGAATTCAAAACAACTTTCTGCAAGGGACTGTTCTCCCTTTGTTTAGGCATAATGTCAGAGCTTCAGTCTTATTGTCATTGTACTAGTTGTTTTACAGTCTTGCATTAATAAGGAAAATTTACTTCATCTTTTGCTATTTTGTATATCATGGAAGATGATATTTTATATGGTATTTGGAGCTCTGACGTTACCTTGCATGTGGTGTTGTAATAATTCACACAAAATTTATGAGAAACTGGCATTCCTGATAAAACTCTAGATTAATGTTGATTAGCTGTAGTTAACTGGAAACACAAAAAAAATCTGTTAGTCATGTTCCCTCTAACTTAGACACAAAGGCTCATATTTTTTCCTGGTTGATCATGTCGAAGGTTCTGTTCACTCTATCCAAGATATTAGCAACTACATGCAAGTGTTGGGTTAGGTTGCATTGTGGAGGAATAGGCTTTGAGCAGAGCTTGAGAAGGGAAAACCATTGCTAGTCCCTTCATATGGTTGTGCAAGTGTTATGAAACCCTTTTGAAGAGCTTGAAAAAAGATTTTGGTTAGTGGGAAGTAGATCTGATTCTGTCACTTCAGTTTCATTATTAATGTATGAAAGCTGAGCATTCAGCATCAATGATAATTTGCATGTAAGGAGAACACTTGAGTCACAAACAGGTCCTCCTGAAGTTTCATCTCATAGGGAATGGATTCAGTGAAATGTTGCAGATCCAGTTACTGCTTCTATTGGAACAGACCTTGATTGTAGTAGTGCATCTGCTCACTTGTTGCATGCTTTTCCTAGATGTTTCTCTGTGATTTTAACTTGAAGGTTATAAGGTATTGTAAGAATGGATTCTGCAATATCCATATGAAGGTTATAAGGTATTGTAAGAATGGATTCTGCAATATCCACAAAAGCAAGAAAGTGACAGGTCACATGGTTTACTATGCACTGTAGTCATAATGTTGTTTGTGACAGAGGAAATTCACTTTCCCTTATTCATTATGTAATTTTGTAGAAAAATACCTTAGGATGAGAAGTTTTTATGGTGATGTGTAGATGGTAATTCTTGCTGTACCACTGGCCCATGTTGACTAGGTCAGTAGGTGCCTATTCTGAAAAATATGTCTAAATTAATCTTTAGGAAAGGGGATCCATAACAGGAAGGAAGTTTTAGGTAGGTTCTTTCCTTTTCTTGTGGAATTCTTCTAAAGGAAGCTAGACTCTTGCCTGAGGAGTTGCCAATCCTTTGCTGGGAAGTATTTGTTGAATAGTATAGTGATATGTTTTAGTTTCATCTTTGCCTTGGGAACATGGTGCCCAGTAAAGTTCAGTTTCCCCATGTTTCATTGGAATTGCAGTCTACAGATACTTTCTAGATGACTGATAGTCTATTTTTGGGTGAGGGAAAAATGTGACATTTTGTTGGGTGTTAATCTTAGACAGCCCCTTGAGTTTTTGGTATTGGAAATCTAAACACACAAAAATCTGCTTGGAGAATAGGCAGTTTTTGATGATCAGTGAATTTCAGGTTCTTGAAGGTCTTTAGTGTCTATTCTTAATGAAAAAGGCATTCCTGTACTGATGTTCATGTAATTAGGAAGTTATCCAAGTAAGCTAAAATATTTATTTTTGGATGCCTTCTGAGTTCATGATTAACTGTTTTTGTCAAATGTTAAAGCATGCTGGGGCTAAGGACAGACTGAAGAGCATGACTGTGAACTGCCAATATTGTTATCCAGTTTGAAAGCAGAGAAACTTACTGAATATCAGTACTGCTAGGATCTGCCTGTATACTTCCTGAAGATTGATGCTGACTCCTTGGTAGCCATTGGGTAGGAACTGTTTGACTTTGTTCATTGTTGTCATAGTACAGGGACTTGGAGAAATGTTTGTGGTTGTATAAACTGAGCTTTGGGCCATTATAATACCTTTCATCTGGACATATGGTGATTGTATTTCGTAAGAAAGGGGGATGGAGGCTGGCCAGTCTGATAGTGGAAAAGGTGAGTTGGTCAAATCTAGGCTCTTTTTAGAACTTCTCTCATGTATTTCCTGGTCAGGATTACCAAAAGTACCATGATCTGTCCTCATCTGGGGAGGATTTTTCTGTATACTAGAGCTCCATGATATGAACTTTCCTTGTTGGTGTGGGCTGCACCATCCATGGGGCATTTAGAAATATTAATCCACCAAAAAGAATGAAAAATTGAAGAACCAAAACTTTAAGCTCAGTGAATGATCAGTAAGAAGTGAAAACTAGAATGGAACTACATTTCCGACATGTTAAGGAAATGTTGTATATTTCTTGAACTGTAGAGGTCTGTAAAGCTGCTGGTAGAATAAAAGGCAGATGTGGAATATCCAGAGCCATATGAATTTCTAGTATCATTAGAGCTAATTGTGGTGTATAGCAGTGGATGCACATTTCATATCTTAGGGAATGGTTTCTTCCAGTAAATTTGTATTAATTTTGACCATATTTAGCATCTTTCAAGAAATTATGTATTGATGTGAATGTTTCATCAACCAGCATAAGCCTCCCATGCTGGCTTGTGGCTTAACTCATTGACTGCAGCAGTTCTAGATATTTAGTGTCCCCTCAGTGTAGCAATTTTCATTGTCGAAAAGAAATTCTGTTAATTTTTTTTGTCTTACCATTTGTAAGATTTTTTTTTCTTATACAGGATTTTTTATATATCTATATAGTAACATGCTACTTATGTAAATGGTGAGATTATCAAATGAATAAATGTTCAGGCTGCAGCAGTGCCAGGCATATGATGCATCACTTCAACATGGCATTAAATATACATACCTCACTATGCAATCATGTTCTAATTCTCAATGATATGTGTTGCATTGTGTATATACATCTAAATACCCTATGTATATAAATTTATATATATGACCCATATAGATTTCCTTTGCTGCTAGTGCTGCCAAAAAATTATGTACAACCCCCATGGTATTTTGATTGTTACTGAGCAGCTTAGTTAAAATATGGGCAAAGGATATGAAACATTATCTGAGATGCTTGGAGTTGTGTCCTAATTCAGTGCTCTTGTTTACCTTGCCCAAGACTTTTAAATGCCCCATGCTGTATAAGGCACATTTGCTGTTAAATATCAGGGGTGTCCTGTGCCATGTATGGCATATCAGCAGTCACTGTGTTAAGTCAGATGTCCAGCATCTTGATCTATATAGAGAAAAATACTCTTGAGGTTATTCTTTTTATATACGGGTTAACAAATATCTTCTGAATTTTTTTTAATGAATATGTTTTGGTTTACATGCAAGGATTATCAAGAGGATTATTATTACATATTTTTGCATGTTTTGACAAATAATTTATTACAGACATTCAAGAACCATATGCCACATGTTACTGATGAGTAAAAGCTAATTTTCTGTTTTAATGCTAGCTTAGAATAAGTCTTCTAAAGTTTATATTATGTTCAAGTGAGATTCAGCTTTGAAACACCGCATCTTTGTGTGCATTAAAACTGTGCTATGTGTTTACTTCTTTTCATGCTTGGTCTCAGATTTTTCAGGACAGAAAGGTAAAGTGTGGTTGTGCTTATTTGGATGACTGGTTAGCATCTTTGCACATAATTCTTTCATTTAGATATCAGAAGCCCCCAGTTTGACAAAAACTGCTACAGTAGAGTTGGATTCTGGCACCTGCACTCAACAAATCTTTTGAGATTTTTCAGTGTACACTGTATATGAATATTTCACTTTTACACACTTTTTTTTTTTGTTGTTGACAAAATATCCTGTATTCATGGTATTGTTTTAACTTTACATTATTCATGGGCATTCCATTAAATGTCTTTCTATTTTGTTCATAGTTTGTAATGTCTAAGGTAAGGCCCAATACTGAATGAATTTCACAGACCATTAGTTTCAGAGTTGAGGTAGAAAACCTTTGGTAATATGAGGAGTGAATAATTTTCATATATGCATGATCGGCCTCATCCAAATATGCACAGTATCTGCCTATTGAGGGCAGCTAGTTATCCCTTCTACCTGAAAAGTCATTAAAGAAGTTAAAATTAAGGACAAAAATGCCTCAGGCCATAGAGTAGTGTCTTTGGAATAAGGGGAATCATTGCATTCATACCCATTTAAAAATGGGTAGGAAGCTGCAAATGAATAGGGATATTTTATTTATTTGTTTATTATACTTGATCACCGTTTCACGCATCAGTGAGGTAGCGTCAGGAAACACATGAAGAAAGATCCATCCACTCATATACACACATATAAACATACACACACATACTCGTACATGGACAGAATTCCACATCAAGGCCAGGCATTAATTGAAATATAGAGGGAATTATGGAACTGTAAAAGAAAAGACAAGGGAAAGCGCTTACAAATTTTTGAGAAAGTGAAAAACCTGTCCTTTGAAATGTGCTAGGTCATAGTTATTGGAAAAGACATGTAAATACACATACATATATACACATGTACTTATTCATAATTGCTCGCCTTCATCCATTGCTGGAACTACCCTGCCCGACAGGAAACAGTATTACCACCCCGTGTCAGCAAGATAGTGCCAGAAAACAGACAAAAAAAGGAATATATATATATCCATGGAGATAGGAGAGAAAGAATACTTCTCACGTATTCCCTGCATGTTGTAGAAGGTGACAAAAAGGGATGGGGGCGGGGGGCTGGAAATCCTCCCCTCCTGCTTTACTTTTCCAAAAAAGGAACAGAGAAGGGGGCCAAGTGAGGATTTTCCCTCCAGCGCTCAGTCCTCTGTTCTTAATGCTACCTCGCTAACATGGGAAAAGGCGAATATTTATAAAAAGAAAGAGATATATATATATATATATATATAAACAAATAGATTT
>JAYMFT010102971.1:0-13713 GCA_038088735.1 Panulirus argus
CTGTCTGGTCTATCTGTCTGTCTGTTTATGTATATATATGCGTGTATGTGTATGTGTATTTGCATATATTAAAAAAATTTCTTTATTTTGATAATTACTAATGATTTGTATGGAACACTGCATAGTAAGTCCTTTCCATTTAAGGATCTGTACGTTTTCACTTCACATGATGGTTTGAGTACTGAGTGAAGAACTGGGTAAATCGGGGTCACATAATACGTTCGTTTGAGAATTATATGTTGCTTAGAAATCCATGTCGTTAGAACTGTTAAGGTAAGAAAGGTATTTCATGGCTCTTCGGTAAGTATCTGAGAGGAAGGAAAATTGCATGACTTTGTGTATGATCTTTTCACAGTAAATATAAATAAAAACGGGAAATGGTTGTTTTCTGACAGTCCTTACGTGGTCACACACCTGTGTGTGCATGTGTGGGGCTGGTTATTAGAGGCGCACCTCCTGTGTCTTTCCGGTCAACAAAAAATTATCTGCAGTATCTTCAGCGGTTGTAGCTGGTAGTTTAATACAGAGGTCTGGGAGCATCTTCAAACAACCTGGATCGTCAGAAGGAGTTTGTGATGAGGAGTGAAAAAAGATCAGAGCCATGGAGTTTAGCGCGGGCGGAAGAGAAAGGCGATTCGATAACTGAAAGGAATAATGCTTGTAGATTTCTACTGCTAACGAGGTGCAAATACCATCACTCGTGAACTATATGTCGTGTCCGTTATCATACGTGTTAAGGCACTGGCTCCAATTTATCGTCCTGCTACGAAGTATAAAGTAATTTGCGATAAGATTATACCTGTTATTTACTAAACATCTTGCTCTACCAATCGTTTTCTTCCTTTTATTTTTTTACATCTTCTTCGACAAGCATTCTTTTTTTTTTCTTCTTAGTTTCTTGCGTTAATATGACTTTCGCTTCTTGAAAAAATTTGCTACTTAAACATATCATCCGAGCCAAATGACTTTATCATTCCTTATTTTTCACCGCTTAGGGTTAGAGACACCAGGCACAATGCAGTCTTCCTTCATAGCTTACCTCACTCATTTCTTGTACTCATTTCATGGCTCATCTCACTCATCTCTTGCCCTCGTCTCCTAAATTGTCTCTCTCAATTTGGTATAATCACTTCGAAGCTTTTAGCTTTATGTATCTGACCACGAGAGGCGACCAAAATGGTACGATTAAATTTGTTTTACGTCAGTGTCAAAGAAATCTTCTTGGATCCATCATTTTCTAAATGTGTGAAGCCCTCCGTTACCATCCGAGCCAGATGTCTCCCCCACTATACGACAAATCACATATAACGGTCGCCAACGCCTATAACGGTCATCAACTGCCAAAACTGCCGTCTACAACCATCACAGTCATCGACATCCATTACGGTCATAAACTGCCATAACTGTTATATCAATTTAGAGCTTATTAGTCTTATACTTTTCTAAACTGAGTAAAAAGATTAGATCTAGTTTCTTAACACTGTTTAGATCAAACTGTAATTGAATAAATCAAGAGATTTTCCTCCATATATATATAAAGACTCAAATTTCACCAATAGGTTTAACATTTTGAAGAACTGAAAAACATCAGGAATCTCTGCATAGCAGCGAGTGCATTAGTTTAGGAGCCGGAAGGGTGGGGAGGCCAGCGCATCAGTCGCCCGTAAAACTGAGCGCTGCTAATGTTGGCCATCAGGGCTGTGACGACCGCTCTTGGCGACCTCCTTAATACCCCAATGAAGAAAAATGGCCGGTGGAGTTTCGCCTACTTTATTATACCTGATTCCAAAGTCTCTGCAAGACAATAACGGATAATGGCCTTTGAATTTATCCTTGAATTTTTATTCTCATCATTTTCCAGGTTCAGTGACCCCTGAATTAAAAAGAAATTTTTGGATATTTAGCCGAAACATAGATATAAAAACTATTGCCAGCCGGTTTTTTTTTTCTTGATATCGTACATTTGGGTGAAACTGTTCATGACCCAGTTGTTTAGAAAATGGGGGAAACACCGTCCTGACCTTACAGGATACGACTCTGCTCTTATTCAGGGAAATGATATGTGAGGATAAGGTTTAAATGGAGGCAATCTGAATCGACCAAACACCATCTTCCTTCTTTTTCTGACAGAATTCAGAATTTTCATCGCCAGTAATAATGGTCGACAGCATCAACGGTCGCCAACTGTCAATAACCGTTGTCAACTGCCATAACGGTCATCAACGGCCATAACGGTTTCCAACTGCCATAACGGTCATCAACTGCCATAACTGTTTCCAACTGCCATAACGGTCATCAACAGCCATAACGGTTTCTAACTGCCATAACGGTTTCCAACTGCCATAACGGTCATCAACGGCCATAACGGTTTCCAACCGCCATAACGGTCATCAACGGCCATAACGGTTTCCAACTGCCATAACGGTCATCAACGGCCATAACGGTTTCCAACTGCAATAACGGTCATCAACGGCCATAACGGTTTCCAACTGCCATAACGGTCATCAACGGCCATAGCGGTTTCCAACTGCCATAACGGTCATCAACGGCCGTAGACCGATAAGAAAACGGTAACAGACAGGTGATCGTGAAGCGGGGCCAACAGACTGTTGGTAATAATGAAGAACTGGAAGGTTTGTGACATGAAAGGTGACCTGGCCGATTCGTTGTCAGAGATACATAAATGTTGTCAGCCTGGAGGAAGTAAGGAACGCTGTCAAAAAACAGTGCTTCAGCCGAATTGTTGGCAGGGTGGTGGTGGCAGGGTGGCAGTGATGATGGGTGGCAATTGGAATGGCAGACAACATACTGTAACAGGTAGATTACATATGCTTGTATCTCAGAGGGCTGTATCATGCAGGGTAACCCAGCGATGCAGAACAGAAGGACAGGGAGAGCATGGTTTGCTGAAGACCTCGTTGGAGATTTTTACTTTAAAATCCATAAAGAAGCTTATCTTCTGCTGTGACAGTAAAACGTTTTTGTCATGCACAAAAATAAATAATAAATGTTGTTGTGAAGAAATTTCAGCTTATGTGTTTGGACAGTAACCAGACTTAGCTCTAAAATGCTGAAACAGTCTTCAGGATGTTACTTTGAAATATAAATCTATTTCCTCGTTTCATAAAAATCTATCACTTGCACTCATAGAGAAAAAGAAGGTGCATTTCCATCCCTGCAATATGTGGGATCATTCTTCCCCTAGGCTCGAGAAAGATGTAAAGATTCAAAGCGATAAAGAAATATAACACTGAGTTAGAATTCATGTATTTCGTGACTGGAGTCACACCACTGCTAATATTCCAGTGCTGTCTACCCCGCTCAGGGATGACCATACAAGAAACGGAGGCAGAAATTAAAAACCAGTGAATAATTAGATCAACACATGTTAAAAAAAGATATACATTTCCCAGTATATGAGGCGCTGTGTGCACAGTTGATGGTGTTGTTTCCCAGGATGTGCAAACAATCTCGACTCTACTCTTAAGAATTAATTTGCTGTGCTACAGTATTCCTGTTCTGTAATGCTTTCCTAAACGGATAAAGGCATGAATTTATTGATTTATTCTCACTTATTTCTTCTTTATCATGAAAACAGAATGTCAGTAACTTCCTTCAATACATTAAGAAATGGCGTACGACTTTAACTAATCTTTTGATCATCTCAAATCATAAGATTAAAACTGGATTTTCTGTGTCACGGAGCACGTCTTTGCCTCCTCTTCCACACCTTTCCCACGAGATATCCCTGCCACAATTTATCCCTACCTCACACATCCTTCCCAAAGTCTACCTCTTCCCACACAGCCTTCCCACAGTGTCTCCCCCTCTCCCATAGAGCCTTCCTACATCTGCTCCCTTCCCACACATATTTCCACATTTCTCCTGCTCTCTGTAACATCCACCCACACTGAGCACCAAGGTTATATATAAACCCTCCCACAACCATCTCTCTTCCCATACACTCCCATACCGCACTTAAGCACACTCCTACACATTGCTTTTTTCCCCACACATCCCTCCAAACACCCTTTTTCCTTTCCACAAAATCCCTCCAAACTTTCCCCCACACGCGGAGTTCCCTCCAAACACCATCTGTCCTTCCTACCCATACAATTTGCCCTCCCTCGTGCACCCTCCATCACTGTGACTCCCTCCTCCTGGCCTCCCTCACACCGGCTGCTCCAACAGGATAATATTGACTGTCAAACCTGACTGATGATCGTTACACTCCAACAACACCAGAGAGAGAGAAAAAAAAAAGCAGGCAAACCAGATTTCCCACAATCTCTAATAACGAGTTCCAATTTTCTTTCTCCTGACCCATAAATCACACGCCAGTGTTGTTATATTTTGCCTCATTAATACAACCCGAAACAGTTCTGTAGATACGTGAGCATTTCTTTACGTATCAGAGTCAAGGAGAATTACTGTTATTTCGTGCGTAAGTGTTGGTAAAAACGGGCTCAGTTTGGGGCGACGTGGGACGTAACAGTGCCGTTCGTTACCACTCGAGTAATTACTTTACTAATTTCGTAAATGAAGCCATAACTCCACCAGGGAGGAATTGCTGTAATAAGGCAGAGCGAAAAGTAGCATCAGGAAAATTCAGAGGGAAATGCAATTCCCTCTTAAAGAAGAACATTGTGTGGTTTACTTGTACACTCCAGTGTACTCTCTCCCCTTGTACTGGTTATCCCTAGTACGTCCAGTCAGAACTAGTCACCTCTTGTACTTCATCACCCGTCACTGTCCTCGACTAACTAGTACTCTCGAGCGCCACCAGGCAGTTATGGTGGCCGTAATTCAACCCCTCAACCACCAGAACCTAGTACCTGTATCACAACCAGGTCAGGACCTGCCAGTAACCTGCAGGTCATATCATAGCCTCTTCAGTCACTCGTCAGTACCAGCAACTTCCTCCTCCCTTCCCCAGTGGGCGTGGGGGCCTCACCCAGACAGAGAACCCGAACCCGTCATCCCAAGGAGCACCCGTACTATCGCCCCATCAGGCATTAACACCTACCAGTCCAGCACCCGTCTCCAGCAGAACACAGCAGACAGGTCATCCCACCACCCGTCACCCACAGCACCCAGTAGACAGGTCATCCAGCACCCGTCACCCGTAACATCCAGTAGACAGGCCATCTACCACCCGGCAACCGCAGCATCCAGTAGGCACTCCCCCCAGCCTCCGTCTTCCACTACATTAGTAGCCTTCGTCAGCAGACACGGCCGGGCTGCTCGCATTTTATTCCGGCCGGATCCATCCCCGCAGGCCTCTGTCGGACCGGTAAAACGAAAATACGCTCTTTATATTCACTCGGTACAATATCATTACCACAGAATCCAGACATTACTCGGTGGGGGAATCATCATCTACGTGTCCGGTATATCGAGCGGGTCATAAGACACAGTACCCCAAGATGTTCTTCCTATTCACTCTGTTCTTGGGGTAAGTTAAACACACAGTCGGGAATTTCGCGTGCCGCAGCCTACGGCGATTATAAAGCAAGATTCGTACACCCTCGTAAAACTACCACGCACGGTATCACAGGTCTTGACTATAGGTATTAACTATAGAGCGATTTATGTCGATAGAAGCCACTGACTTGTCAGGGTTCAGCGGATGTCTAATCGTGGTCAGCCTCACACATCACCAGTGTCGGGTCACATCCCAGTCGAGGTCAGCAGCTATCAATCTGATCCCCTGAAGGAATGAATGTCTGGACTGGGGACTATTGTTCCAGCCGCCACCACACACCCAGGACGCGACCTGGGCCCAGGGATGCGCACAACGCACCTGTCTACTGCTGAACAAAGTCATAATCTGCGTCGAGTTAGTAGATGAAGTACAGGAGGCGAAGGAGCTGAACTGAACTTAAGATTTCCTATCGGAAATTTGATTTTCTGAATTGATTTTTTTTCCATTTAGCATGGAGACGCATGAGAACATTCCCATTGCAGATATAGCACATAAAAAAGCGTGATCAGTTCTTATCTGATAATAAAAAATCGATTTCTATATCCTGGTCTGGTCTGGGCCCAGGGCGATATAATACAACGGGACATGAATATCTGTGTTATCGCTTCCCTACCGACCATAACACGCCCGCCCACACGCCCATACATAACCTGATATGACCAGATAAAGTCCTCTCCTCGAGCAAGGTACTGTGCTTACCCATCCCACTTTCCCGTACCTTCCCCTCCCACGCTCTGAGGGCTGCACAGTCCCCTCCCACGCCCTGAGGGATGTACCATCTTCTCCCACGCTCTGAGGGCTGCACCGTCCCCTCCCACGCTCTGAGGGATGTACCGTCCCCTCCCACGCCCTGAGGGATGTACCGTCCCCTCCTACACCCTGAGGGATGTACCGTCCGCTCCCATGCCCTGAGGGATGTACCGTCCCCACCCACGCTCTGGGGGGATATACCCTTCTCTCCCACGCTTTGGGGGAATCCTCTCACAGTAAACAGAGGGCGGGCGGGCGGGCGGTCGTTGTGCCTGGTGAAATATTCACGGTCGTCCCGTTGTTTGCCCAGACGAATGAATCTCCTCTATCTGTCGCACCCCAGGTCTCGGCCTCGCTTCATGAGCCCAGGTCGTCCTCCTCGTCCGCAGTTCTGGATGTGGATGTTTGTCGACCCTCCAAGAACTCCCGGAGCGTTAGTGGACCCTACAAGAACTCCCAGGCCTTTATAGCCCGAGTACTGAGAAAGACAAAAAAGAATATATAAATAGCCCCATAAAGCTTTTTCTTTTTTTCCTTGAATAAAATTCCCTGGTGGGGCTATTTTTGTTCTCATGTTTGTGAAATAGTAGTCGTCTCTTTCTCACCAACATTTCTATTGCCAAGTTGTCTTTTCCCATCTTTTTTTTTTTCTCTGTTCTGATTTCTATTGTCAAGTCTTTTATTATTTTCCTTCCACTCTGTTTTCAATTGTCAAGTCTTCTATTTGTGTTTTTCCTTCTGTTCCGATTTCTGTTATGAAATCTTCCTCTTCTATTTCCTTTCTATTATAATTTCTATTGGCAAGTTTTATTCTATTGTTTACCACCTCTCTTCCGATCTTCATCATGAAGCGTTGTATCAATGCCATTTTAGCCGAGTACAATTGTTGGATTAGAAAACATGGGGAAGGACATGCCATCCCACATGCTAGACAAATAAAGACCAAATTCCATTCACGGTACAGTAAATCAATACTAGTCTGTATCCCAGCGACTATCTCCTCTGACTACCATTTGAAATACCAGTCTATATCCCAGCGAATATTTCCTCTGGCGACCATCTCCTCGGAGTATCAGTCTCGTTGTAATTAATCCGATGAGCTTGAGGGAACCACCGTGATGAACGTTACCAGCCAGTCTCGTCCTTGGGCACGGCACGGTTGCAATACACGCGCTTCACCTGTAGCCCCTGGTGAGCGGCTAGGCTGGTGCTGGGCCTTGGTGTGCGTGTAATCCAGATGGAGTGTTCTTTGTTGATGATGTTACTCCAGTAGTCAAAACATAAATTAACATCGCCAAAATGAACGTTAACCTAAGTACCCAACAATGTACAGAGTGAGTATGTGAAAATAGAATTGAATACGACATCATATTTAGAGTTATTAATATTCTTTCTTATGTTCTCTAATTATCTCAGTATCATTCTACCATCAGGTGGGTGCCCAAACACCAGTTGTCCGTAGTTCATCATTTATTTCATTAGAGCATTTCGCCTACACAGAGGCATCATCAGGAATCTACAAAAGGAGAAAAACTGCGTCACAAAACTTGGATATGACGTGGAAAACGCAAACAAAATTAAAAGCACACTCGGAAAAAACACAGCAAATAACGCATAAAAGTAAGGGTAAACGCTAAAAGCGAAACAATGTAACAAAATCATGAAGGATAGTATGAATAACAATCTAAATTCAACATATGGATACAGAAATATAGAAAAACTTACAGTTGAGGAAAAAGACGGAAGAACAATATTACACGAGTTACGAATATAGAAAATCAACCAATAAATACACTAAGTAGGTCAAGCGAGACCGTCACTGTCCAGATGCGGAGGTGAGGCCAGGATGGGCTCGTCTGATTCTCTCTGACCTTCGTAACCCAGGTCATGGGTTACCCCTGAGGCAGGAGTTGTGGTAGTGTGTGACAGAGAGTAAGGAAGTAAATTTTAGACTGACTTATGTAAAAATGAAAGTAAATGGCGAGAGATGGGTTATTAATAGTGCTTATGCACCTGGACATAAGATCATGAGAGGCAAGAGTTTTGGGAGCAGCTGAGTGAGTGTGTCAGCAGTTTTGGTGCACGAGACCGGGTTTTAGTGATGGGTGATTTGAATGCAAAGGTGAGTAATGTGGCAGTTGAGGGCATAATTGGTGCACATGGGGCATTCATTGATGTGAATAGAAATGGTGAAGAGCTCGTGGATTTGTATGCTGAAAAAGATTAGTGATTAGAAATGCCTCGTTGAAAAAGAGAGAGATTCACAAGTATACTTATGTGAGTAAGAGAGATGGTCAACAGGCATTATTAGATCATATATTAATTGGTAGGGGCGTAAGCGAGAGACTTTTGGATGTAAATGTGCTGAGAGGGGCAGCTGGTGGGACATCTGATCACTATCTTCTGGAGGCAAGAGTGAAAAATTGTAAAGGCTTTCGAAAAAGAGGAAACAACGTCGGGGAGAAGAGAGTGGTGAGAGTAGGTGAACTTAGAAAGGAGACTTGTGTGAAGAAATACAAGGAGAGGTTGAGTGCAGAATGGCAAAAGGTGAGAGCAAGTGAAGTGAGAGGAGTGGGTGAGGAATGGGATGTGTTTAGGAAAGCAGTGATAGCATGTGCAAGAGATGCATGTGGCATGAGAAATATGGGAGGTGGGCAGATTAGGAAGGGTAGTGAGTGGTGGGATGAGGAAGTAAAGTTGTTAGTGAAAGAGAAAAGAGAGGCGTTTGGACGATACTTACAAATAACTGGGAGATGTATAAGAGAAAGCGGCAGGAGGTTAAGAGGAAGGTGCACGGGTTGAAAAAGAAGGCAAATGAAAGCTGGGGTGAGAGAGTATCATTAAGGGAGAATACAAAAATGTTTTGGAAGGAGGCAAATAATGTGCGAAAGACGAGAGAACAAATGGGAACATCGGTGAAGGGGGCAAAAGGGAAAGTGATAACAGGTAGTGATGGAGTGAGGAGAAGATGGAGTGAGTATTTTGAAGGATTGCCAAATTTGTTTGAGAATAGGCTTGTTGAGTACTCAATACCTGGAAAATTATATGGCAGGGTATTGATTAAGAGGATGAAGGCAAGCACAGAGCATCAGATTGGGGAGCAGTGTGCCTTTAGAAGTGATAGGGGATGTGTGGATCAGGTATTTATTTTGAAGAATGTATGTGAGAAATACTCAGAAAAACAGATGGATTTGTATGTGGCATACATATATGGATCTGGAGAAGGCATATGATAGGGTTGACAGAGATGTTTTGTGGAAGGTCTTAAGAATATATGGTATGGGAGAGTAAACTGCTGGAAGCAGTGAGAAGTTTTTATAAAGGGTGTAAGGCATGTGTACGAGTAGGAAAAGAGGAGAATGATTGGTTCCCAGTGAAGGTCGGTCTGCATCAGGGGTGTGTGATGTCCCCTTGGTTGTTTAGTTTGCTTACGGATAGGGCGGTTAGGGAGGTAAATGCAAGAGTTTTGGAGACGGGGGCGAGTTTGCAGTCTGTTGGGGATGAAAGGGACTGGAAAATGAGTCAGTTGCTGTTCGTTGATGATACAGCACTGGTGGCTGATTCGAGTGAGAAACTGTAGAAGTTGGTGGCTGAGTTTGGAAGAGTGTGTAAAAGGAGAAAGTTTAGAGTATATGTGAATAAAAGCAAGGATATTAGATTCAGCATGATTAAGGGAAAAGTTAGTTGGGATGCAAGTTAGAATGAAGAAAAATGGAGGAAGTGAAGTGTTTTAGATACCTGGGACTGGACTTGGCAACGATTAGAAGCATGGAAGCGGAAGTGAGTCATAGGGCAGAGGAGGGGGCATAGGTTCTGGGAGCGATGAGGATGTGTGGAAAAAGAAAACGTTATCTCGGAGAGCAAAAATGGGTATGTTTCTAGGAATACTAGTTCCAACAATATTATATGGTTGCGAGGCATGGGCTATAGATAGTGTTGTACGGAGGAGGGTGAATGTATTGGACCATCCCTGTAGACGTTGGGCAAGAGGCTGCGTCTGGGCATATAAGGAGAGAAAAGCAAGAGTAATGTCAAAATGAATATCTTGGTCAAAGTTAAAGTCAATGTCGAGGACGAGGTCAAGGTCAAGGTCAAGAGTCAAGTAGTGCAAGGAATAAGACATTAATAGGAAGACATAGAGTAAAAGGCAGGTCAAAGGTCATGGGAATTGTGGAGGGAGAGAAGAGCAGAGGTTGAGGGAAAGGCGGAATGTGGAGCGAGAGACACGATGGGTGAGATGGATCTTGACGGGGAGACTCTGTGATTGAGATAGTTCTACACAGGAGACACTACGAGTGAGATATCTCTATACGGGGAGATATTAAAGGAGAGATAGCTCTATAGGGAGAAACACTGATGGTGGGATAGATCTAAGGGGAAACATTGAGGGTAAAATAGCTATAAGGGGAGGCACTAGGAAGAGATAGCTATGTACGCTGACACACTAAGAGTGGTATTGTTCTCTAAGATAAGACTCAAGGGGTAAGATAGCTCTATTTGAGGAGACACGAAGAACGAGATAGCTCTATACGGGGAGACACAAGAGGCGACATAGATCTATCAGGGAGTGATATATCTACACACAGCTAAACAAAAGTGATAAATAACCTGGCCAGTCCTGTGGCCCCACCTGTTGCTGACCCAGGATAACCTGGCCAGTCCTGTGGCCCCACCTGTTGCTGACCCAGGACAACCTGGCCAGTCCTGTGGCCCCACCTGTTGCTGACCCAGGACAACCTGGCTAGTCCTGTGGCCCCACCTGTTGCTGACCTGGTGTGTGCATGACAGACACAATGTCATGACACCAGTACCTGGTGTGAGCATGAAACGCAAGTGTCGTGACCCCGGTACTTGGTGTGCATGACAGACACAGGTGTCATGACACCAGTATCTGGTGTGTGCATGAGGCTCAGGTGTCCAGACCCCGGTACCTGGTATATTCATGACAGACAAAGGTGTCATGACCCCGGTACCTGGTGTGTGCATGCCAGACGCATGTATCACGAGTTTCTATGACATTGTCTATAATGAGGTGTGTGTTGGTTGCGGGTCATGCAGGACGTATATACGTATGTATATATGTATACAAAATCTTTTTTTTATCAGTCATGCAGCCCCAAGACCACTCTATAGGCCTCCTGAGGCTTCATAGCTGCGCTACAGTCAGGAGCAGGAGAATAATGGTCTCCTTTGGCGCGAAACATCTTCGACGAGAATTTACTCCTTTTCGTTTATTAGTGACGATAGAGCGTTGGCGAGGAGGATGTGTCTCTCACGGTGTAACTACTTGCAAGCAAAGTCCGGTAGCACACACACACACATACACACACACAGACACACAGACACACACACACACACACACACACACATACACATACGGGGAGAGTTATCGATATGACAGACAACCTGTCAATGCACGGCATGGGGAGGCTGAGTGAATGTTAATGGGGAGACTACTTCGATGGGAACCTCCCCCACACAGGAGGAGGTCATGGGCAGGGCGGGTGGGGTGCTGCAGGGCGTTGCTCTGGGACCATCGCTTCTCTGGACCTACGTAACAGACCCGCCAGGAGGTGTGGCCTCCCGCCTGAGTACGTGGCCAGGTGACGCACTGATCACGAGGGAAGTGCGAGGCAAGGGGATTGTTCCAGCTTACAAGGGGACCTAGACAGACTCCTCAGATGGTCTGACACATAGCTGACGAAGTTCAGCCCGAGCAGATGTAAAGTAATGGAGACGGGGCAGAGTAAAGTTAGGTTTCAATATGGTCATCATCTGGCAGGTTATTAGCTGCAGGAATGTGTGTGCGTGACGCGCTTGTGTGTACACATCGTCTCTTAACCATTGCCAGAGTCTCAACTTACAGCAATAAAGGATACAAACTGTCAGCTGGAAATGTCAGAATAACTTTCAAGAATATGGATAAGGACAAACCCAGTATTCTGGTCACATCCTGCATTGGGCCGAGAATAAGCTTATCAAGTTAAATCACCACACTTACAGGGGCGCAATTAACTAATATAAAGGATACAGAGGATGGCAGCAAAGACGAATTAGAAGGAAAGGTTAGAGGCCTTAAATCTGCCCACTATGGAGGAGAGAAGAGCGGGGGGTAACCTGATCACAACCATTAAGCTTTTAAATTTCTTTGATGATTTCCGTAGCGCACAATTCTTGGAGAGATGAAGGGACTGAACAACCATAGGACATAACATAACATAAGAGAACAGACTGGTTAAAATATGTGTAAAGAACTTTTGTTATCGTGTAAGGTCGATGGCATTAACTGACTGAGGAAATTATAGATGTAGAGAACATAAAGAAGATTGTGGAGTTTTATGATAACTGAGATGGTTCAGGATATGGGACCCCAGGAGTGTAGAGCTGCCTCCCAGCAGCTGTTGTAGGATGTATTCCGAGCCTGTTCTGGGGCTACACCTGAATGTCAGCCGTGCGGCATCTAGTATTGAATATTTCCTAATAGACTCTCTCTCTCTCTCTCTCTCTCTCTCTCTCTCTTTCACACACACATACAAATAATAACACAGACAGTTGTAGATATATAAACATCCAGATGTCATCTACAATTTCCAATCCTGCACTTTCGTCACTTCCTCCGTCTGCACAATAAATACTCAGCGACAGAATCCCCGCGGGACAGAGGATTATTGGAATAGCTAAACAGGTGATGGACTCTTTTCCTACATCTCATACAGAATCGTAGGGTATTACAATCTTTGTTTTAGTCAGTAGACGGAGTCAAACTTCGACATGTTTCAGAGCTTTGACTAACCATGGCTTGTGCTTGAATAATGAAACACTCTTTGGGAAACGGTAGCCGTAGAAATCACAATCCTTCAGTGGCACTGATAAAGCTATTACTTGGTACGAAAACACTGAGAATTCAACGATTTATTGCCTGGCTGAGTTGTTAGAGATATGACGAAAGTCTCACCAGCGTAATGAGATAACGTTTTACAAAACAGTGAAGCTCCAAAGCTGCTTCGAATCAAGTCGTGTGTGGGCTCATTCAGGATTCATAATGAAGGTTCAGAATGTCAGTGCCAGCGTTGCACTCGTTCGAGAAGGCTGTACCGGACAGTGGTGGAGTGTGACGAGGATCGCGACGTGGTGTTGTAGCAAATCAACTGGAGAGAGAAGAGGTGAGTGAGGGGTGGCAGAGAGACTGCGGGTTGTACATTGATGATCTGAAAGAAGGGAATTAGATACTAGATTGTTTAATCATTGGTGAGTTGCCTGGTATGCGGGGAAATTTGCTGCGTCTGTTATTGTTTGTATTGTCGTATTTGATTTTATAGAACAAGTGCAAACACAGTCACTCTGTTGCCATCGAAAGGGAGGGCTCAGGTGACAGTGTGTTGGCCCCTTCCAATACCCCAGCTAACTCAAGGATTATCCCATCCCCTTGGAGCAACCCATTTGGTAGTATGTTTTTGACAACAGCCGCCCAGGGTGGT
>JAYMFT010102982.1:0-13713 GCA_038088735.1 Panulirus argus
CAAAAAAAAAAAAAAAAAAAAATATATATATATATATATATATATATATATATATATATAAAGTTGTTATATGGTATAGACGTACATCTTTACTAACGTGCAGGAGCAATATTAGGGTGAAGTTTCCTGAATTTTTACGCACCATTGAAGACACATCCAGGTAAATCAGAGGAAATCGAAGGCTCCAGTACATGACATCATGTCTTTTTATGATCTCTTGTGGATTTCCTGTCGAGTTACATTTATAGGAGTTACCTTTTAAATGTTGTGAGAGTTTCGTTTTTTGTAAGTTGGAGATTAAATTTTTTTGACATGTACGTAAATTGGGGTCGTTCAGTCTCTGAAATGTTATGTAAAATATACATGACACTGCAAACATTATTGCATGATAACACGAGAATGCAATAACCACTGGGGGATTTTGTATGAATATTTTTCTAACATTTTTTTTCCAGTCTGTAACGATTCAGGAGATATGCTTGTGTGTGTGGGATACAAAGCATATTATTCGTATGCCTCGTATTTCCATGATTATAATAAGTCCAGTCATCAGCCATTGTTTATTGGTATAACCTCTCTTTAATAAAACAGACTTTGAACAACTGTAAGGTTTTCTTAACGTAATTGGTGTTCCTTGGGTTAAGTTGATGGTTTTGTTGACTATATATATTCTTCCTTTTTGCTTTCCAAATCGAGTTTGGTCACCAGGCTTCGAGTAAAGGCTTCGGGTTCTGGAAGTCCTTCACATATTGGCCTCAGGCTTCATACGGTGGCTTGAGGGTTCACATAATGGTCCGAAGATTCACTTTCTGGGAACGATTGTCGCATCCTGTTTCAAGTTTTAAGTTCACGCGTCGGCCTGAAGGTTCACATGCTGGCGTTAGGCTTCACGTTACCACTAAGGCTTGTGTTGACCTCAGGCTTCGTGAGTTCGACTCGTGCTTCGAGTACTGGTCTAAAGCTTCATGTTTACTTCGGCTTCAAATAGCCTCGTATTAGCCTCAAACACCACGTACTAAAAAGTTTAATGTGTTGAAATAGATGTAATGGAGGTGTTTACGAAAACTAGGATCTTCAGAATTTACATAACCTGAGATTTTCAGATCTTTAAGGAAAACGGTACCAGTGTTGCTGACTCTGTGGGCTATCCTTCTTGATGGCTCCTTAGAGAATCGTCTGTAATATTCGTCAGTGAATGACTACCTGCAGCATTTCAAGAAATACAAACGATTGCAAAAAGTAACAGAGTATTGGGTCCCTTTGTGGCTGTGTTGTAGTGGAAGATGCTAGAGACACGCAGATTAACGTGGTAAGAGTAGAAAGGTTGGTCTTCTGTAGTTCTCGTCATATCTGAATCAGGTAACTCTATAAATGATTGGTCAATGTTCATCTTTCACTCGTAGCCCAGTGTTGATTTTGCAGTCATAACTAGCAACATATTGGCAGTTTTCACCCAGAACTCGCAATGTTGCTCGATTAATATCAAGTTAGTGAAACACACTGACTTTGATGACTGATGATAACTTTTCTTTTTACGGTGGTCCACAGCCTGTGGTAAGGCTTAGATGTTAAGGGTGTCAGCGTTTGGCTTGTCTAGTTCACCTACACAAAAGACGCCATTCTGCGAAATTTGTAGGTAACCTGAGGGAACGTCACTGACGACACGAAAGGGAAAAGCAATTGGCGAATAGTTGGTAAAAAGTACATTTGCACTTAATGGCCGGTACACACACACACACACACACACACACACAAACACATACACACATAAACACACACACACACACATACATAAAACACACACAAAACATAATAACTGAAAATAAAATCCTCATTACACGTCGTTTTCTCTATTTAATGCACTTGATACGTCGTTTTCTTTATTCAAAATCACACTCAATCTGCGCAAAATTCCTGGTGTTTGCCATAAACACTGGGACTCTCCAGACGCGCTAAATGATTTATTCACAGCTGGATCTTCGCTCACCATCGGTTGGCTTAGAGTGACAACCATCTGCCTCTCGTATTCCAAGTGTTAATCTCCTTCACTTGCCACGATAACTGCTCGGTCAAACATTCACCTTTTCTACTCGTAAGCCAGTGTTGATTTCTCCACTTATCACTGTCAACACAGTGGCAGGTTTCGCTCGTGACTCGTCATGTTAGCTCGATTGATTTCAAGCTGTCTTTCTGATGGACGAATCGCTCTGGTGGTAGCATCAGGCTGCTACAGAGAACGCAGACGGAACCAGAGCCTCGCGACCCGAACAGAACCAGACGTGTTATCTTTGCGTATGTCGAGGGAGATAGTTTAATCAGTATTTCTTCGTCGAATGACGCTCTTGATAAGGCGTCTGCTGTTGGCTGCAGACCAACTACTACTCTTTAGCGTCAATAGCTAGTTAGGTACATCTTGTTACATCGTCAATTTACCAAAGACTGACCGTTCAGTGGCTCAAGCAGGTGTAGAAAAGGCAGGAGGTACGAGTCGCTTGACCTGAGGATAGGTTTTAATTAGTGGCGTGATTGTGGCAAGATCTCTAATTGGATGATGTCTGTCAGAGGAAAAACAATTAGTCCATATCCAGACCCAGCAAGAGCTACGTCCACACTGAAGGTTTAGGTTGGTCTTGGAGACGTCCTTAACAACTGACGAAGGTGTTAAGGATACCTCGATTGGTGGATGTCACCCGACGTCGACGGCCTCACTGACCCTGGCAGTTGACAAGCCTTTTACGAGCTAAACGGCCAACCATCCAGTCAACTAGAACGAGCAGTTCACATCAATTTCTCTCAGATTTATTCTACAAACTTCGCTTATAGATAACAAATACTGTGTTTGCTTCTCTAACTTTAAATGCTGGGTTGCCAAAGGAGCAGAGACTAAAGTATTACGCACTGAAATTATTTTCGTATATTAGAAATGTAAATTTTACCCGCGCGTCCAAGATGGCTGGCTGTGGATGTGAGGTCGTCCTGTCCAGCACTTACAGACATCGATGACGCCATAAAAACAGTTATCATGGTCAACACAACATTGGGGTTAGGAAAGTTGAATCAACCTCCAGTCTGTGTACATTTGACTCACGCGTTTTGTATCTGAAAACTGAAGGTGGTCTGGCAAGAAGCATGAGGGTTGTAAAGACCCAAAATATTTATTTATTTATAATCATCCGGGACCAGTTTCTGTGAGTGAGTCCTGGAGTTTCGCAGGACCTTTCTAAAGGCTCTTGCAGCCCAAGGCTGCGCTACTTCAAGTAGCAGGGAAGTGTAGACTCCGTCGGAGTGAGAAATTCTTTGACTAGACTTTGCTCCCAGTGATGCATCCCCGCCAGAGGTGACTTTTTCACTTGTGGTGTAGCCTCGGGCAGGCTGCGTCCGGTAACACCTCCCTGAACGTTTATTCAAATGTAAAGTAACAAGGGCGGAAACTCCGTAGGTCGTGTATGACCAGGATTTAACATACAAACGTAATTTAAAGCTGCAGTTTCTTGCCAGGTTACATACTCTTAAGTAATTTATAGTGAAGGTGCATTATTGACTAAACCTTTGGTGTTTAATGGCGTTAGTTACAACATAAGGTGTCACAAACTGTCTTAGTGTGTCGCTGACAGTAAACATAGACTCTGGACGACTGCCCACGCCATTTCCAGACTCAACATTTCCACGACAGTTCTGTCGTTCTTGTCGTTGAAGGCGGTAATATGGACGGGCCGCCAGCACCAGTTTCAGGCCCACTGTCTCCACGACAGTTGTGTCACAAGTTACCAAAGTACAACGCAAAATAGAAAGCCAGACTATTAGAGTAGAAAGGTGTGTTACCGGACTTCGCCTGCCTGTGGGGACAACGGAAAGGAAAATCATCTCTGACGGGGCTGTCTGATCGTCTGTTGACGAAAGGGGATACGTTAGTACCATCGAGGAACCTCTCACTCCAAAGGAGTCCACCATCATTTCCCTGCTACTGGAAGTAGTGCATCCTTGGAGACTGCGCGAGCTCTTGGAAAAGGAGTCCTGAAATAACACCAGATGCAAGAATTCCTGAGAAAGGAGCCCTGGAATAACACCAGATGCAAGAATTCCTGAAAGAGGAGCCCTGGAATAACACCAGATGAAGGAGCTCCTGGAAAAGGTGTCCTGGAATAAAACTAGGTTATCTTTTCAAAGAAAGGGGTCCCGGGGAAAATATAAATGACTGGAGAGAATCAGGCCAGATATTCGGCGTTATCTTCCGGGTTAGTGAAACGACGAAACAAGCAGTTTGACGTGAAATGATCGTTCTGATTGCAGTCGCTTGCAGCTCTCACCCTAAACCGTGAAAGACACTCTTTAGCAGCTTTCCCTTGTTAACCTCAGCCATAAACCGGAGAATTGTTGCCTTCATTATTGGGATTTATTTCCTCTCTTCCGTCTTTAAGAGGGTTTCCTGGTGTTTTTTAACGCGCTTATTAATCTGAAATGATCGCCGCTTCGACGTGAGTATATTATCAATCAGAACCTGAGATCGCCACGTAATGTTTTTGCCTTGAACTGCCTCACGAGAGGACGTTCAGGTCCAACTTCGACCGCGTAAACTTCATCATGCAGGTCGTCTGTGGCGAACCACTTCCCAGCTATGCAATACGCCAGCTACTGTTACTGTGGCTCTTACAACCACCGCTTCTCAACCAAGTGTAACTACTACTCACTGGAATCAACATTACCCTTTACGCTAACCATCTGAAGACGAGTAAAGTTATAAGGAAGATCACGTCTCAAAATACCTCCGTTTTAGTGATTAGATACTTTCTCCCCTCAAGCAATGAGCAAGTCAGTAATGCAAGTAACTTTTTTCGACACTTTTGTTTTCCATCTGTACTTTGTTTACAGTAATACCCAGGTTTGTTTACATGTAAATATCATGTTCATGTTTTATAAGCTGTGCGTGAAATGAATATTTAAATCCTTAATTAGGTTGACGAAGCCATGGCACCAGGATTGTGTGTGTGTGTGTGTGTTACGGGGAGAGAGTTTTACACTCGTGTTGCCTCGTCTCTAAACCTTGTGCCGTTTAAATATACCGTGGCTTTACTCTTATGAGTGTACACACAAACACACACACACACACACACACACACACACACACACACACACTTACACACACACACACCAGTCTAAGTCAGGTGTATGCGTGCGTGCGTGCCCACACGCACCTCCCCTACTTCGCTCATGCGTATGATTCGTGCGTCATGTTTTTGTCGGTGGCGGAAGGCGTGTATAGCGGCAGGCCAGGGGTGGGGTAGGGGCACTTCTCCACCCCCACAACACTGGGCGTAACTGCGTATGTTCCCCGCTGGTACCATTACATGCGCTTCCTTCTTCCCCTTTGGTAGTACGTCTACCGAACCTATCTGCGTTATGCAAATGAGTCATGATGACGCTTTGGTTTGCGTCACGGCTTTGCGTGTGGTTTGGATATGGACGTTTACGTCTAAGTAACCTTGACTTGGACGTATAGTATGTATACTCAGGTGTCATCCGCCTCATACATAAGGCAGAGTGAAGATCTTGCTTCCTCAACGGTCCCGTTGCTGAAGAAACGGCAGACACACACACACACACACACACACACTCTCTCTCTCTCTCTCCACACGTGACGCCGTCACACCGGGACACGCCAGAACCGCCGGAATCAGGCTGCAAACTGCACGTCTGGCGGTGGCAGTTAGCGGGGAAGCTGCGCTGGCGCGGGTCACGGAACATGGAGGTCAAACCCTGCCGACTGTGACCCCGCTCGTTAGTCCTCAGAGCCGGGGTCGCCTAAGGTGACGTTTGAGAAGCGGCTGCGGCGACGGCTGCGGCTGCGGCACGTGAAGTTAATCTTCATAAAGAAATCCCGCCGGTGGGTTAGAGGTCTTCATGTTCGGGTGTAAACAGAGACGCGGATCCGACGGAAACAAAAAAGCATCGACAAGTTGCAGAATGCCTGGCATTCGCTTCCATCTTGGGACATTTATGATGTCAGACGACGCTCTCCACTTCGACATTCGTGCCGGAAGGGGTTTAATCACGTTTCAGTCAAGCGTTTATTGTGTTCACTGCCTCGGTGGATTTGGGGAGACCTCGAAATTGATTTCCCTAAAACTCCAACCCAGTTGACGTTCTCTCCGAGTTAAATGCCAGAGTCTGGACGAGGACCGAGGTGCTGGAGGTGGTGGCTGGAAGGCCGCTTCCTACCCCTGACACCTATGGCCAACCGTCCCTACCCACACCCATGTCACTCCACCCGAAGCGATCGGTCGGGGCCACCTCCCTCCTCCATACCCGAGATGTGAAGTAACGTTAGTTATCAGTACAGGCTGGAGACTGGAGTACTGCTGGGGACTGGGGACTGGAAGTGTCTTTCTCGACGCAAAGAAAAGAGGAATCAGTCAGATCCTGAGGTGCCTCTTGATATAATGCTGCCATTAAGCTTCTACCCCCCCCCCCCGGATGAAAGCTGACGAATCTCTTCATCTCCCCAGAGAGAAAGACCCTCTGGCAGCCATGTGCCCACATTATCTCCCCGTTTGTTATTCCCCGCGCCCGATTCTCGTGATCCTTAACTACCAGTTGGCGCGCGAGCTGTGGCAATTATCGTAATTTGGGTACGGGTTGCGAGGAGAGGGAAAAAGAGCGCCGCGGGATGTGAACTCCTCTTGGAGGGCGATTATTCCTCTCTCCCTCTCTCTCTCGAAAGTCCCGCTAATCATCTCCCCCGGACTTTCTAACGCCCGTCACACGAGTCGTTACTGAAACGCGCGTACTTTCTACCCCCATTTCTCAGCGGGTGGGGATTGCGTAGCGGCGGCGGAGGAGTTCCTCTGGAAGTAATGGTCCCGCCGTGGTTCGTGAAGTAGTGCCGCAGTTGGCGTAGTGGGTCGGAGGCGTCAACGGCGCTAAACGCGCGCGAAATTGCTGGAGTGGCTTCATTGGCCGAGGCGTAGTGTGTGTCTGTGTGCTCTCCGGTGTTGCAACTGGGAATACGTGACTCATTCAGTATAACACAACAGCTACCCCACCTTGAAGCACTGCACCTCAGATGCCCCCACCTTGAGGCACTGCACCCCAGCAGTGTCTCTGTGGCACTGCACTCCAGCTGCCCCCACCTTGAAGCACTGCACCCCAGCACTGACTCTGTTGCACTGCACCCCGGCCTGCTCTCACGTTGCCCTACCACTCGAGAAAGCCAAGCGTTGATCCGAATAACACAGACAAGAGTCCGTCATATCTGTACTGGCACGCCTGACGGCGTCTTTCGTAACATTCCTTTCGCGTGTATCTTCCAGCACACAGACAGTGCTGGGGCTATTATGTATGCAAGTCACATGTGTAAAAAGTCTACATATACATAAATGTAAAGATAGATAAAGAGAGATAGATAGATAGATAAAGAGAGATAGATACATAGATAGATAGATAAATAGACAGATAGATAAATAGATAGATAGAGATAAAGAGAGAGAGAGAGAGAGAGAGAGAGGTATGTGTCTTGTTCGAATTTCCAACTGTTGTTATTTTTTCCGAGTATGAGAAAGCAGACCTTAGGGTAAATATAGCACTGAGCATCATGTGAAATATATTTCCTACTAAGCACCGTAACGTGTCTGAAACCAGCGCCCTCCTGAAGTCCAGGCTAATTAAGCGTGGACTCAACGCTGGGTTCTCAATTAGGTATAATTCTTTTGTAATACGTCCAGTTATAACACTTTTACGGATTCTGAAAATCCGACTTCTGTCACTAAAACCCCAAAATTTCTGTTGGTTTGAGATCACTGGAAATCTGCAAACGTTTCCACACACTGCAGTCCTGTTTTGAGCCCAAGAGTGGGTCTTATGGATTTCAGGAACTCGATACAAATATCAGTCAACTCCTTGACGCATTGATTATATGACATATTTACTCGAGGGTTCCCAGGCTTCAGCCACAGACAAGCCTGCCGCAATTCAACTTGTGGTGACACACACCTGTTTTCTGTTGACACTCAGCCGCCTGCCGTTTTCTGTTGGGTGTTTTGTTTATGGAAACAGGCGTGTGGATCACAGTGCCTTATGGATACCGTTCATGACTGATAATTAATGATTACGTTGAAATAGTGTTACTATAAGTCCATGAGATCTTGTATGTTCAAGTTGGCATAGAATACGACAGTAAGACGAAGCAATCAGGTCACATTTGTCGTTCAATAAGTCAGTACACAAATCATCCGTTGCAGAAGCCATGAATGAGAACGCAGAGGAGAGTAACAGAGCCTCTATCCTCTCTGTCCTTTACCTAAGGACGGATGCCATAGTTCACGGGCGTTCCAGCATCCCATGCATAAGTGATAGTCTCAAAATGCCACGTAAAGAAGACGTAGTCTTGACGGGACATTCGTCTCGTAGTCATGTCATTTTTCTCGTCTCGAGACATTCGAGACAATCATTTCATAAGCCAAGTATTTTGAAACGCTTAAGTTCATCTGTAATGCAATTCGCTGCCCCGTTCTGTGAATTACGTTCATATTCTTGTCAGTTTTCTCTCTCTTAACCATCTTATCTGTCGAGAGAGCAACAGTTTTGAGAAATATTGATAATAACAAGAGGTTCCGCAGTTTACACTCACCTCCATCTGCGGCATCTGTTTCCTGGCCATGCGAGATAACACGATTCTTTCCTTGGCATCAGATGGATGCCTTCCTCATACGGTATCTAGGAGGGGAACGGTAGAATGTGGCACTGAGGGATGTGATACAATGCGGTAGATGAGCGAGTGACAAAATGTGGTAGTGAAGGGAGGCGAGAGGCTGTGGTGGTGAGGGAGAGGAGAGATGCCCCTGCTTTGGCGGAGGAGAAGGGGAGAGACGCAGGTGGTGGTGGTGGAGGAGGAGGCGGTGGCGTTGGACAATATATGGTCCAGCACGGCGGGAGGTGTGACCCACTGGCCGTCTATCAGATACTGGCACAGTTTTCACGCCTCCCTCCTCCTCCTCCTCCTCCTCCTCCTCCTCCACCCCCTCACCCCCCATCCCAAAGAGGTCCTTTGTCATGCTGCCCCCCCCCCCCCCCCCCCCAGTGCTGCCGCTTCACCCTTGTCATGCCACTGTCACAGTCCTGTCATGTATATTACCCCTCTCCACCACCACCCTCGGTACGATCTATCTCCTCATCTCTGCTGTCACAAGTCATGTCAATGCGCCTATAATGTCATATACCACAAGCACCACATCCCGCCGCTTCTACCACACCTCAATATCCTGGTGCCTCATATGAACGCAACACTAGTCGTGTGGTGAGTCTGCTGGTCTCCCCCTCCCTCACACACCACAGCCGCACCACAATATTGGTGCCTCCTTCACACACAGACGCACAGACACACACACACACACACACACACACACAGACAAATACACACAGACACACACACACACACACACACACACACACACACACACACTGTACATACTCATTTTTATTTTATTTTCCTCATTTTCCTCTCATCATTTCCGTCTTCCTTTCTCTGTTTTCGTATATGTGTCTCTTGCTTGATCTAGACCCACCTTAAGTCCCACCTTAGTTTGCCGTGGCCCACCCCGGCTCACCCTAGCCCACCCAGGCCCACCCGGGCTCGCCCACACTGCATGACAACCCCCAGCGGAAGAGCACCGTAAATCGACCCCTCCCACAGCGCCAACACCCACAGGCGCACCTGATTAAGGCGTGGTGGAGGAGTTGCTGGCCCAGGATGGTGGTGGTGGTGATGATTGGTGGCGGTAGTGCTGGTGGCTGGAATTGGTGGAGATGACGATAGTGGGGTCGATATTCAGTGGGAGAGGTAGTGTTTGTTGGCGGACGTGACACTTGTAGTGGCGGTGGTGGTGGTGATTGTGTTAGTGGTAATGGTTGTGGTGGTAGGGGGGGATGATGGTTGTTGTGGTGTTGATGGACGTGATATTTTTGGTGGTGTTGGAGAAGTGATGGTCCATTAAGAATCAGAATTAAGGTTACTGTTTTTATTTTCTCATACGTATATTGTCGTCATTAACTTCTGTTTCCAGTTCCATCTAGTAGATAAGGTGGTACGTGCAGCCTCTGGAATCACTCGTGTCCAGCGTCTTAAAGTGAAACATGGACTTCAAAACATGTCTTCTACTTTCTTTTTCTTCGTCGAAGACCCTGGTCACAGACAGGGCTCATTGAGGCCTGGCCTTGACTTAAATAGGAAAAGAGTTAAAGAGAAAAGTAACGAACGAAGAAGAATCTAACTAAGATTATCTTAGGGGAAAGTGGAATGCTACCTTATAAAGAGGGGCAGATCGAAGGTGTTAGGGAAGACGTGAGAATTTAATGAGTTTCAAAGCTTAGGCATGTAGGGAAAGAAACAGACATCGCAATGACCAGCCTTTGAGTTGCCAGCGGCCACACAGTAAGCATATGACACAGTGGCTTGCCGAGTGTTACGTAATCTAGTCAGGGGCGGGAGCACACAGGCAGCCCGTTCTTAGGAGCAGAAACCGCAGTAATAACTGTAGGAGAGAACCAAGACTGCGGCGTAGGGTAAGTGGGTCAAGTTTTGAGGTCGGACTGGCAGCGTTGGTAAGTCTAATTGCTTTAGATTCGACTCAGTCAAGTACTTTCTATATGTTTTCTTTTTCCGCTGTGTACAGAGTTGATTCGTCTAGTAAGACAGTTGTCCCTATTCACACTACCTCAATTCACTATATGGTTCCTTTGTATCTGATCTCCACTCACTACTCCAGCATATCCATTTGAAATATCCCAAGCCTTGATCAGTTGTCTCTCTACATCTCTCCAAGTCTTTCGCATTTTACCTCCACTCATTTTTACCTTCACTTGTTCCGCTGTATATCCTTCTGACCAACCAAACATCACCCACGTGTTCTACAAAGTCATACCAACATATGATCTACATGGCCATACACTACTGAGAGACTTTCATCCTTGAACCTCTCTAATGAAGTTGTATTTCTAGTCTTATATTCATCTTGAGATCTACCTACGTAACTCTTTGTTTCCTTTATTTGTTGAACCTTAAATGTGACTTTTGTTCCTCATGTGTAAAGGTGTTTCATACCCCACTTTAGGCCTTTAGATTCTGTCTGATATGATATTTGTTGTGGCTCGTTTATGTGAGGTTATCAGTTGTTGTGGAATACTGTTTGTTGAACCTGGCCATTGTGGGGCTGGGGAGGGGGGGAATAGTGGTGTTTCTGGGGTGTTCCTTGACCCCAGTGAATGTGGTGTTACCAGTGGTGTTTCTAGGGTATTTCCTGACCCCAGAGAGTGGGGGGTCATCAGTGGTGTTCCCCGGGTGCTTCCTGACCCCCAGTAAATGTGGGGGGTCACAGCCAGTCATGGTTGGATATTTCCTGGGCCTTGTTATTCTGGGTGGATAAGCGACCTCCTCCTTCTCCTCTTCAGGTCACGTGGGTCACGCCACCACAAACAGATGCCACAAATATCACAGCAGTGTAAACAGTCTCTCGCTACATCGCCTTGGAAAAATATTGTCTCTCTTTCTTTTCTTCGTGTCTCAGGTCGCTCTTATTTATGCCTTCAGAGAAATTATGTTTGACGTGGCGTGTAAAGATTTATCGTGGGAATATTGACATTGGCTCAAGTTTGTTGTAAGTGCAAGCAAAACGAGTAGTTCATATATCAAAGCCAATTTAGATTTTTTTTTAATTGCCCGAGTGTATATCTAGTGGCTGTGTGCTTCAGTAAGAAGTGGTGCAATGGCTCCTCGCAGAGTCTTGCAGGGTACTACAGGTTTTTGCATAAACAGACCACGTCTAACCCCACGTCAGTAAGGTCGGCGTCACCGATTTCCTCATTGTCTTGCTGGCATTTGTGGTGTGTGTGTGTGTGTGTGTGTGTGTGTGTACGGCCCATCATGACTATTTTCTTAACCCCTGTTCAACCCATGGCTGCCTCCCCAGCCACAGCCATCACCACCTCACACAGCTCTCCTCACATCCTGGCCTCGCCTCACTCCCTCATCGGACACGTCCTCTCTTGCACACATTTCCCCTCCCTCCCACTGTCCTCTCCCAGCTCTCCTTCTGAGTCCCCTTCCCTCTCCCGTTTTTATGGTCACGAGGGGACGAAAGAAGTGTTTGCTTTCACAATCTGAAGAAAAAACTCCGAAGAATTCTTTGAATTTATAAAAAGTGAGAAAAACAGTTCAGAGTTGATACTGGTCCATCTTCTAATGGAAATGTCATCTGAAATAACAGCAGTAAAGGAATGGCTTCCTTGTGAAACAAGTCTTTCTTTCAGTCTTTCAAACAAAAAAAAATCTCAAAAATACCACGAGCACGAAACGAGTTTGTAAGGAGAGAAAATGAAAAGTTAGACAAGCGAAATGTTTAGCCTTACCGGGTCCTGACCACATAGCACATCCGATTTTTCAGCAAATCGCCACGAGAAGGAAAAGTGCAGCAAGACTGGAAGCTTGCTAACGTAACACCAATATTAAAAAGACAAAAAATGTACTACGAGTTGCCGTCCTGTCAGCCATACTTTGGTTGTAGGAAGAATTTGTCAAATCAGAGACAATTTAATCAGATTTATAGAGGATGACAAACCGATAACCAAACATCAACATTCGGATTCGAAATAAAATGTCATTTTCAACGAAGCTGATTTTCTTTCTTTTTTTTTTTTTAGTCGTATGTATAGGTATATACTGACTGGGATTCCAAACTAATCTCAGACGTTATATGTTTAGACCATCAAAGCCTTTCGACAAAAGGAACCACATAAGATAATGCAGAACAGAATCATAGATCAAAGTACAAGGAATCGAATCTCTGTATGTGGATAGCGGATTGGTTCACAGATTGGAAACAAAGAGTCGTATCAAGATGGGTCAAGCGTTCGATTGGTTTCACTTGACAAGTGGGGTACCACGAGGATCAGTCCTGTGACCCATACCGTTTCATTATCTGTATAAATGATCTGAACATAGGACTCGCCGGGAGAATTTCAAAAATTGCCGATGTCACGGCATTAGGAAGTTCACCCTAGCCAAAGGAGGACTGTCAAAGATTCAAAGTGATATTGACAAATTGACATAGAGGATCAAAAACATTAGATACAGTGCTTTGCTGCTTACAATAAAGCCAAAAGGAAGCTAGGTTGCTAGAAATATTTGCTCTAAAACGAAGGGCAGAAATACTCACGCTTTACAAAGCCCGTGTCAGACTTCATTTCACGGAACATGTCTCGAAGATCGTGAGGGGGTCCCGAAACCTATATTTCCCCTCTCATTTTCCATCTCTGATCCTCATACATGTTGCTGTTAGCCTCATTCTTTCATAACATTACGTGACAAAATGATGGAAAGTTTCCCAAAGTGCCTTTGGCAATTTTTGAGCTATTTCTCTACAAAGTTACGTATACAGGACTCTTTCGAACGATTTCAGAATGCCTCCTCATTTTACCTCACCCTTTCATAACTAATCTCAACTTATCGGTTTGAAGTTACAGGCATTTCAGTCGGGTACGTCTGTCACACAGACATTCAGAGGTTGTAAAGGGTCGGACACGTAAAGTGTGAACTGTGGTGAAATGTGTATGACTCTCGTTTCTTTTCATGCTTTTCACTCTTTGTACCATATATATATATATATATATATATATATATATATATATATATATATATATATATATATATATATATAGAGAGAGAGA
>JAYMFT010102993.1:0-13712 GCA_038088735.1 Panulirus argus
GGTGACCCGTGCCACGGCCATGAGGGCGTGCTGCCTCATTTCCTCCGTGGTGCAGAGTGACTTGCTGGCGGGCAGCTCATAATGTCGTGAGTTTGATTTTAAAACATCATTTACTCAAACATTTTCGTTTTAGACTCTACTACAAACACTTTTTTTTTTAAGTTTACAGAAAACTTTTTGGTAAAAAAATCTACATTTGATATTTTTTCTTTATTTTGGTAATATGCTTAAAAAATTCGTAAAAAGAATTATTTAAAAAACGCGTAAAACCCTATTCTATCTTTGTTTATATTGACGAACACTCTATCTGTCATCACAGTGTTTCCGTAATCTGTCATTGCACAGGGATGCTAACTAAGGTGGACAGTAGTTCGAATACAGTTTCCTTTTGCGAGGTATTTGTGCAGAAGAATGTATTGCCTTCCACCTCACGAGAGAACTACACACTGTTTTCCAGTTCCCGAGACCATAATAGATCTACTTCCACATCTTGAGGAATTTTTATACTGACCTTTTTTGCGAGGATGTAAATTGTCCACCGGACGTATTTCGCGAAATACAATCCGGAATCTACTTCGCGAGGGGACAACAACGCACTTCGCGCGCAAACCGATATCCACGCTTCGCCGTGATGGAGAGGACTGGAGAGGTTCCAGCGCGCAGCGAACACTGGTCTGGAATGAACTGCGAGAGATGCTCGCCTCGCGGTTCTCACCTTCCAGGCCGACGCTTCAACAACCCTGGCGCCGTGACGGTGGCTGCCAGCTCTCGCTGGAACGTGTAACAGATAAAATCACCTTTACGTATGTGAATATACTGGCTGGTATATTGTATGGTCCTCATTTATATAGGCCAGTGAACTGTTTGGTCCTATTTTGCCGAATGACAAGTTTTGGCGTCATGGAAAAGGCGTGTCAGCGACGCTCTTTAGTGGCGGTTTCGCTCTGAGATAAAGTAGATTGAATGGGTTCTGTGTGATGTCTGTTTTGCTACCAAACTCTGATAAAGACAACCATAGTAGTCAGTACCACCCTGGAATTCAGTACTGCAGACATGATTACCGGAGGATACGTAACAAGCAAGAAGTTCGTGTTCAGCCTTATGGTATTTGTGTTACTAAAACAATAAGGTAATGCGAATGTCATCACAGACGAGGTATGGAGTCGGTCTCCCTCACTTCCAGAATCGCACTTGCAGTAATCATAATAATGATAGTGAATGTTTTACAATAGACAATCATGAAAGAAAACGTGATGTCGCCGAGTGCGTGAATTCTTGTCAGGATGAGTGGGAACGTGATTTGTGTGTGTGTGTGTGTGTGTGTGTGTGTGTGTGTATGTATGTGTGTGTTATCCACATCTACCATAATCCACATAAGCATGTCAGGTTTAGCAAGAAAGTTCTGTGACTATGTGTAGTCACGTTCTCGTTTCGTTTGAGGAAAAGAAAAAGAAAATGGGTGGATGGGTACCCTCCGTTACCATTATCACCCGCATCACGGCTCGGCTTCTCTTCTCACGCCGCCACCTGCATCAGGACCGTATTACCACATTCCTGCCTCCTTTACCATCCTGACCTTTCGTGACTTCTTGTGACCCCGTGGCGTGTCCTCTCCCATCCCTTGGTGTATCGGGTCAAGGTTCTGACCTCTACTGGAAGACCAGATCGCTTTCTTTTTGGTCTCCAGTCTGGGTTAAGTTGTGGGAAAATATTTTCCCACAAAAATCCTTAAAATCCCTAAAATTAAACGTACAATATGTTTAGGGAAAGCGTGATCTGATTTGTTAGGAGTGAGGTCTGCGTGCTGTATATTGATGCGTTCTAGAAATATTTGGAAATCCCTTTCGCGATAAAGCTGATAAATGCCTAGTAGTGGGGTCCAGGAATGAATGGCAACAACTAGTTGTACTAGAAAGATCTACTAGAGTGTTGAGATAGGATTTTTTCTCTCAATACCAACGTTCTTATCTCGTGGAGTCGGTAGACATTCACCTTGGCAACCAGGCTTAGTAAAAAGAAAATATGTATATGTAATGCAAAGTCAGCCTCTTGAGTACGAGGGTTCGACCCTTGGGTGTGATGTTTATGACCTCTGACCTGACCTTTGAGGGTCAGCGAGGTACTGAGGTTCCTCACTGGTAACTTTTTTTTGTCATCGTGGGTCGGTCTTGCCTTAACACACACACACACACACACACACGTCGGCACGTCTCATGCCTCGCCGCACCTCGACTCACGTCCCATACGCTGTAATTACTGCACATGTCTCACTTAGTTCCCAAACTCGCACTTAGAGCACCGTGTGTTTGTGATGGTGTGGCAGGGGCCAGGTATACTTACGTACTTGTGATTGTGTGGCAGGCCAGGCTTATGTACTTGTCATTGTGTGTTGGTATGGTCTATAATATTCGTGTGTGGTGGAATGGTCTTTAGATATTTGTGATTGTGTTGGATTGTGATTGTGTGGTGGTATGGTCTAAACCTGTGATTTTGTCGTGGGATGGTCTTTTATATTTGTGGGATGACCTCACTTTGTAGCTTTGTACACTTAGTGTGTTTGTACATTTTTTTTAAACACATTTGCATAACTTTACATGTATTTATACATATTTCAAAACCTGTTGTATACAGGATTTTTCCTTGAAATATCCCTTCCTGCTTTGAGAAACACATTCTAATATTTTCATATTCGGTAAACTTTGTACAGCTGTAGCTTTTTATGTAAAGTGGTACATAGAAATTGTAACTTGCTTTTAGATTTAATTTGTTTTCCTCTAATGATTTACGTTCTCTGTAGACTGGAGGGGGACTTATCCGGGCAGAGTAGCGTGATGACTCCGTAGAAAGGCAGTGAAAATTTGCGTGTTACGTGGAGAAAGTTTTACTCTCGTTTTGCCGTCTCTTAGCCTTGAATACATGTATGTACACACACACGCACACACCCTAGCCTGTGGTAGACACTCACAATATGCATAGCATTACAAGTGTCCATCCTGAGAGGGAAAGATTTCCCATGAGTACGTTAATTACAGATGAAACGTTTTTCAAGTTCTTCCAGTCTGTTGTTTCAGCTCGCTTTGATGATGACCATACAACGCAGTAGTAATCATGTTCGATTCTTATTTCTTATTACCCATTATCAGTACGACAAAACCCCTAGATGCTAGTTTTGGCACGTAATGGGAGTTTTGTCACACACCTTAGTACAAACCCAGGTCTCACAAACCTTTCCTTAGCTTCCCCGGGCCTGTTCATATACCCTGGTTCAGTCCAGTGACAGCAGGTGCACGCCATCCGCATGTACTGAGCTTCAACATAACTTGGAGAAATCTTATTACTTAACTTAAAACTATTTATTTTTATATATAAAATAAAAAAAAATATTTGGATTGTTGTTATAAGTATGTGGAAGAAATTGTCTAAAAGAAATTGATATTTTTTGCACTTGATATTTGACACTGGGTGAAGTTCGCAGGAATATGGGTCAGTACCTATCGCATCTGGGATGATGTTAGCTTTGCGCAGTGGCAGTATCGTAACCAATGAGGTTCATCCGAGGTGCGATTATTGCTAGTTGAAAACTTTTCCCAATACCCCGTCTAGTCGTCGTGAAATACCGGCGGCTACGACAATTTTTATATGCCCGCTCAAGGGCTCCATAACTACCCAAGAAAAAACGAAAATCAAATCCTTGGATGTAAAGAAATATATCGTTGTACCTCTGAAACATAATGTAGTTTCATGAAGACCGCTAAACACTATAGCCTTTTTTATTACATGGATTTAAGATAAAACAGAATTCTGTTAAACTTGAGGCTAATTTTCATTGTGGATTTGTGGAATGATCTCACTTTGTGGCTTGTACAGTTAATTGTGTTTGTACATGCTTATTTTTATACTCATTTGCATAACTTTACCTATTGTATGCAGGATTTATCCTTGAAATATCCTTTCCTATTTTGAGAAACACATTCTAATATTTTCATATTCGGTCAACTGTGTATAGTTGTAGCTTTTTATACAAACTGATACATAGGAGTTGTGACATTTTTGTTTTTAAATTTTAGTTTGTTTTTCCTCTAATGGTTTACGTTCTCCGTACACATGGAGGGGAACTTATCAGGGCAGAGTAGTGTGATGATCCGTAGAAAGGTAGTGGAAATTTCTGTTACGTGGAGAAAGTTTTACACTCGTTTTGCCCTGTCTCCTGACCTTGTACATATGTACCGTATCTTTACTCATATGTATTTACACATAAACACACCCTAACCTATGCTTGGCACTCATAATGAGCATTGCATTACAGGTGTCCATCCAGAGAGAGGAAGATTACCCTTGAGTATTTGCATGCTTAAAACATACACCATTTAATTATAAGTAATTTTTTTTTCAGTTCTTTCCAATTTGTTGGTTTCAGCTCGCTTTGATAGTGGCCATGCAACACAGTTCTACCCGTATTCGATTCTTATTTCTTATAACCCAGTATCGGTACGACAAAATCCCTAAATGCTAATTTCGGCATATAATGGGGGTTTTGTCACACACCTTACCACAATCAGGCCCTACAGACTTTTCCCCAGGTCTCTCCATATGCCTTGCTTCTGTCCAGTTATTATTATTATTATTATTAAAGGTTTATTGTGCATTAAATACATTCATACATATAACACATAAATGTATAAAATACATAAAGCGGGCACCAGCCAGCAGGTGGGGAGTCGCAGTGTCCCGGTGGTGGGTCGCGCGGTGGTGTGGCGTACACACCATCCACATCTACTGCGCTTCAGCATAACTTGAAGTCAATAATTATTGATTAACTAACACTATTCGTTTTCATATATAAAAAAAGGAAAAAATATTCAGATTGTTGTTTTGTTAAAAAAATTAAAAAAAAAATTATTTTTATTTGCTTTGCGCAGTGGCCGTATCGTAACCAATGAGGTTCATCCGAGGTGCGATTATTGCTAGTTGAAAACTTTTCCCAATACCCCGTCTAGTCGTCGTGAAATACCGGCGGCTACAACAATTTTTGTATGCCCGCTCAAGGGCTCCATTAGCTTGTAATAGAAGTAAATATGTATTATAATTTTTCTTAGTAGTATACGACCTTATGTTTATGATATATAAAGAATATGTGAGAAGAACCATTACTTATATTTCCTTTTTTTCATACTTGACACTTAAGAAACGGCTTATTTTCATGGACACAGATGCAAGCCCATTTTATTGCTGTATGCTTCAAGATCAGTATGTGCAACTACGTAAAGGAGCCAGAAATTACGTCAGGTTTCCCAAAGCTAAGGCTCTGTGTACGTCTCTATCACTATATATTTTCTGTTGGTGTTGTGGTACAGATGAGGATTAGATCAGTGTTCATAGTAATCTGCCATTATAACTACTACAGCAAAGAGTATACCCGCTGATTCAGTCCGCCAGGAATAACAATCTAGTTTTCGGTCACTCGGAAGAAAATTTTAATAATCAAAGGGAAACTAGTAAAGACATTTGGTACTTATTATCGCTAAGAATACTTTAATCAAATATCAATAGGGATTATGATATTCTGCATGGGTAATTGTATACTTTGCTTGCACCATTTTATTTGTGGATTGATCATCGTATAATGATAATAAAAGCTGTAGTTATTAAAATCCTACAAGTTTTTATTGTAAAAAAATGCGAAAGCTAATTTCTGTAATTTGGGATAAGTTGTGTTCGTTGATATTCGAATCAAGAGCTCTTCCTTACTGCCAAAGAAGCTGTTTCGGTAGTTTGGAATATACTGGATTTGATATTTGAATGGAGAACCATTCTTACTTCGAGAAAAGAGCGTACCTTACATGGAAAAAAAGTATACCTATATTTATATATTTTTTATATTTTTTTTAACTACAGAAAAAAAAATCTTTCGGGATCTTGATCATTCCAACAACTTTACTGACGGGAAAATTCTATAAATCTACCTATGATGTGGTGCAGTGAAAATGTAAGCGTGATTACCTGTGTACATCTGTACTTCTACTGCGTTGGGGTAAAATACTTTCTAGCATTTTTTTTTAGATGTAAATGATATATTTTTCTATATGAATACTAAAAAATAAATTATCTCTAACACATAATTTTTTTAGATATTTTTGTTTAAATTTAGATTTCTACTTGCATTGGGTATTTTATAATATTCTGAAGTCTGCAGGAATGTTAGAAAGTACCTAGTCGTCCCGGTGAGAAGTTAGCTTTGCGCAGTGGCAGTATCGTAACCAATGAGGTTCATCCGAGGTGCGATTATTGCTAGTTGAAAACTTTTCCCAATACCCCGTCTAGTCGTCGTGAAAGACCGGCGGCTATGACAATTTTTGTATGCCCGCTCAAGGGCTTCATATCTTGTAAACATATATATTACATATGAAGTTACTAGTAGCTGGCACTTCATAATAAAACACTGGCATTCAAAGATCCTCCAGCAAATGTCTGTGTATGTAGAAATTAGCAAGCACCCATTCTGGCACGAGTCTAACTGATGTTAGGAAGATACGCCAGCCTATTTAACTATACTGCAAAAGTCAATATACCTGAGGCTGTTTCCCAGTATTTTACGGCGACCAATATATCACAGTCAAAAGATGCCTCATTCGAGGGCCATCTCGAGCGAAATAGAGTGAGAAAAAAGATAGTACGAATTAACCAGGGCTCTGTTGGCGTTTGTAGATCTACCTTTTGAACGCTGTACGAAGAAGGAAAGACAGAAGGCGGAAAAGAATCCCAAAGCTTGACTATCATTTCTCGAGTGGCTGGTCTCCATGTTGAAACTGGGAACCAACAGCCATCAGCCGAACTCCATCATCAGTGTTAAGATTAATGTCTCAAGAAGCAAGCAGAAATTACTCTGTAGAACTTAAAGAACTGCTTACTGTTAATGCAATATTTGTAAGGAAATGAGAAATATCTAATATAACTTGGTTCTTATTTTTAATAAGAGATTTATTATTACTAACCTGTGATTTATCCGAAGAGATCCGTGAACCATCAAAGTGCAAGTCAGTAAACAGCAAGCTTTAATTTACTGTCCAGATATGAATCCGGCAAGATCATGCACTTATAATACGTTATTATCATATGTTTGTAAAAGGTGAAAGTACACTACATTAGACGGAGGTATGAGTAACTAGATAGCAGCAGTCAAAAGGGTTTAATCAGATACACAAAAAATTCGCCTTTCCCTGTCAAATATACAATTGAAATAGTAGTGTTATTGCTAATATCATGCTAAATGTGACGTAGTGTCTTGTGCTTTCTAACCTTGGATCGATTACACTGTACGCACAAACACTAATATATCTTCATTTCTTTGAAATTTATATTTAATAAATATGAAGCCCTTGAGCGGGCATACAAAAATTGTCATAGCCGCCGGTCTTTCACGACGACTAGACGGGGTATTGGGAAAAGTTTTCAACTAGCAATAATCGCACCTCGGATGAACCTCATTGGTTACGATACTGCCACTGCGCAAAGCTAAAGAAAATTCGCTTGCCGAGCAGTCCTCCCCAGGATTCTTGCACACCTTCGTACAGTAGTAGTTCTTCGATGCGACAATGACTCTAATACTTTACGAATGCTTTTATTTCTAATGCTGCTTGTTTTGTATACATATTTGAAATCTTTAACTAAAAAGAATGGATTAAATGGTAAAGGAAACTGGTAATCATATATAAAACATTATGATTCAAGTGAATATCTCTCATTAATCTTTAAAACATTTTTTTTCAAGTGGGGAGTCATCTGTATCTGCCGTTTTTGCTCTCATGTGAAAATTTTGTTAATCTTTCAAAGACAAAAAAATATGGGTCAAATGTTCGAGTCTAGAATGATTGAAATGGGTATATTTTCCTGGAATACTAGGCAGCAGGAGTCGTGTACAGCGAAGGAGGAACTAATGTAAACGTAGATTTCCAGCTTAACCGTTCCGAACTGGGAGTTAGTTAAGACAAACCTGAAAACTGCAAGTAAAGATTAATTTGACATATATGCAAATTTGAAAATTGTGCTTTATGCACTCATTAGGATTACTAGATGAATGTCTAATAATGCTCCTAAGTGTTCTGACATTTAGGATTTGGGAATTCAAAATGCTATACATTCACGTAAGGACACTCATCACTTTCTTCAGTCCCTGTAGCGGCTCTTAATCATGTTAGATCCGATGGCGTCTGTACTCATCTTGCACCTTAGTGCTCAACTTCTTGTGTTCCCGATATCTACAGCATCTAAGCTCGCTTTCTTGCCTTATGGTCGGAAATACACACATACTCTTATTTTTGGCATCTGAAAGGAGATAAAAGTAGACTAACGTTAGTAACCTTGTTTTTTTATATTTTTTTATCAATGTAAGAAATTTACCCAGATGGCTTCATAGTCTCCTAATAAATAGAATTTCTTTGTGATGAAGCAAATCATCACATTTTACACAAACTGCACATCTTTGTAAGACCCCACTACACAGGTACACATGTGCCGCCTTGTACCAGTAATGGCACCCCGAGCACAGACAACCTATCTGTGCCAGAAATGGCACACCCGAGAATGGACCGTCACTGACTAGGACCCGTTTCATAGACATGGCGAATCTTTACACACTCATACGCCCGACAAGTGCTGGTAATGGCACACCCGCGAACAGGCTGTCATTAATAAGAGCCTGTGCTAAGCTTAGTCTTGGCGAATCTTTACTCATACACAGACACATAGTTGCCAATTCATGAATTGAATATATTTAAGATGAATCGGTTCATCATATTTTAAACAATACACACATCCACATAATGTACTACACCCCAGTAACACACGGGCCGTCATGGCACTCTAAGCACACACACACACACGACCTATATCAGCAATGGCATACCTGAGAACGTAGGCTGTCATTAACAAACACGTGATTCTTTACATACACACACACACACATGGTGAATGAGCTGAACCATTACATGTTTTTAAGAGGAGGAAAAGGCGTATATCTTGACGTAGATGTGAAAAGAACGTGCAATCACAGGCATAAGCTTAAAGGTACACTCCTTCAGGAGACAAGAGGGGATGCTGCCCGGTCCAGTATTTAAAACAACTATTGACCTTTTTTGTGATAAATAAAGCAAAAACGAGCTATTCTGAACACCACTGAGATTATTATTCTTGAAGAAAGTTGTAGATTTTGACATCCAATGAAGGAAGAATGTCAATCATTATTTGCATCCTGTAGACATATTTTGCATCTAAGTGCAATATGATAATCGAAGTGATAATCTGAGAGTACTGGCCATTCATTATAAGGGTTCCAGGTCTGAGCATTAGCGACAGTGGTTTCTTAAAAATTCGAAGAAAATTTAATCATAAATGCCCCAATTAACACATGTGAATTCCTGCCATTTTATACAGGAAGGTAAATTGTAGACCCAAATTGCTTTGGCTGTTTGTCTCATTAATGTTTTGTCCAATGGACTGTGGACTTCTAAAGCACGTATAAGAAATCAGTTTCACACTCATGTACTTATTCAGCATACAGTCCTTGACATCTTTAATGGTTCATGCAATTGGATCCAAGCCAACTTCTAAAGCAGTTTCCGCACATACCAACAAACCTAAAAACTGGTAATTACTGCAGTTCATTTGCACTTCAGATGTATGCAGTTTTTATTTTGAGGCTAAAATCGCCATGATTGGAATAATGTGGAATGAACTTAGATGTTTACATATGCGTACGAAACAATGTAAAGACTATGCAACTTCAACCCATTCTTGGAGTCTAATAAGAAAAACTTGGTAAGTAACAGCATAACAGGTTAAAGCTTACCTGTTATAGCCTAAAGTATGTGACAGTTCCATCTTGAGTGATGCAAAATGATCAAAGGAATTTTAACCATATTTTTGTTTAGTACACATGTCAATGCACTACAATATTTTGTTTATTATTAAGGTCAGTATGTTCTTATTACCAGGTTCATCTACAGGAATATTATATGGCTGCAGAGTGATAAGAGTGAGGCAGGTCAAGAAATGAGGTTTCTAATGAAATGAAGTGTGGGTTCTTAAAAGTGGAACAAAGGTGATGATGAAGTGAGGATGGTGATGGAGCAGGGATGGTGAGTGAGTGAGGCTAGTGATGGAGCTTAGGTGGGGATAGTACCTCTGTCTTAAATTTACAAAGTGTTCAGTCAATGGAAAATATTGTCCGCATTCAGTTGACTAGTCAAAGTTTTGGTATGAAGCAATTTATCTCACTTTACACGTCACATACATAACTTAAAAGAGCCCACTACACTACAGTTACAAATGGGCTGCCCTGTGCCAGTAATAGCACTCCAAACACATACACCTGACCTGTGCAAGTAATGGCATCCCTAAGAATGGGCTATCATTGACAAGTGTTTGTGCCAAGCTTAGTATTGGCTTATCTTTATGTTCATACAACCAGCTGTTTACAGGTGACAAACACAAATGATGATGACAATACTGATAACATTTTCACATCATAATATGACCACAGAATTTTTGCAGCCATAAGAAAATATAAAAATATTTGTGATTTGTGGTAGGTTGAAAAACAGATGTAGATGTAGCACTTTAATTTATAATTATTATGATCTGTACATCCAACAAAATAAAGCGGATCAGTTAAGTATGCTTTTAATATGATTCACAACAAAACAGCTTATCAGACCACATGCAAACAGCATGAGTGGTGTGGAGAAAAATATATACTTTGACAGTGAGCCAGTTTCAAAAGCATGAGTTACACTAAAGTGGAACAGGATGATGTAACTTTTAAAGATATAAGAATAAAACAGACTTTGATAGTGTAAAGTACACGATATTTTATTTGCATAGCAACGTACAATGACTGTGATTATTTACAAAGAAATGTTAGTTTTAGTATTTTAAATACAATATCTCCATCTTTAACTGGATGCTACTGTACATGCCATTACACCTCTGAATTTGACTCCTAAAAGTCTGCCTTAAAAAACTTAAATTTACTTGTAAATTTTCAAAGTTAAATAGTAAAATCCTTTTAAATCCAGAACTTTATAAATATAGTATAAGTGATTTCCTTTCACATCATAAAAAATGGTTAAAGTCATAAATCAGACATCTCAAACCCGTATATTTAATAAAGACAGATGCCTGCAGCATTTCCATGAGATATTCTCAAGTAGTTAATAATCATCATGCATCCTGATGAATTGTTCTTATGCTTCAATGAAACCTCAACTTTTCCTTAAGTAATCACAGAAACAATTTTATACAGTACTTATTATGTCCATTTGAATATATCTGAAATTAGATTAACAAGCTATAAAATCTATTTATAAAAATACAGAATATAATAGAATTAAAACTAAATTATCAGTCATCTGTATATTGTCCATAATGCACCAATTATGTCTCAAAGCCACTAGCTGTATTACCCCATAGCAGCTATTTCTGATGAGCTATAGAATAAGGCTTTGAATTTTCTTTTTATCTCTGTGCAGAAACATGCAGAAAACCATGAGGTTTGAGAAAAAACCTCTTTTAACCACCCTGTTGTTAAGTATGGAAAGGCACATTAAATACAGATCAAGTCTAGGATGCATGATAGTAGTGAAACCAACCAACCAACCAACACAAAATAACAAACTGACAGACACTGAGGTACTAAATATTACCACTCTCACCAAAGCAATCTGCATGTTTACTAGAGCCTTAGTAGTTTCAATGGTATAACCACATGGTAGTACCACAGTTATACCACAAGTTTAACCACAGGTCTGTCACTAGTCAATGCATACATAACAGTGTACAGTATGCAAGTATACATGTTATTTCTCAGGAAAGTTAATGTAAGCAAACATTCAGTTGTACAGTTTCCTTCTGAATGGAGTGCCTGCTTCACATGGATTGTAAGATTACATTGTCCAGGATCTTGACTTTAAGAACAACACAACTCACTGGAGCAAGGAATATCTTACCCACTATATTTTACAAAACATTAAACCCTGCTACTGTACTCTGGAATGTAGCATATAATCCCTGAATATGGTATATGTTAATACCATTAGACAAGATATAAGTAGGATATTACAGGATCTTGATCCAAAGAAGGTGCACGTTCGTGGTGAAATCTCAAGAAGTGAGAAGAAACACTTGATAGAGCACCTGAGTTGTTATTCCTCTCTAGTAAGAATAAACATATACAACATCTATGGAATAAAATCATCTTAAGTATGAAAGAAATAGAAAGAAGGAAGAGAAGACAGGAATGTTTCTATAAACTAAGGATGGGCATCTGATGGGCAAGTCAACACAGCTGTTGGTAGTAGTCGTCAACTTTGTGTTAAGTGAACATAGTGTTATACAGTATAACACCTAATTTCTGTTCATCATCTTTACTGCCATTGTCATACCAAGACACCACACTAAGATTACTTACCAGCTTGTAATAAAGTGCTATCCTAAAAATATGTAGACTGCATTAGTAGTTTTCAAAGGGGTTTATAGCAAGGTGATACTTAGAGAATTTCCCCAAGTATTCTACCGGTCAAGCAGTTTCATAACTTTAAACCCTGGAAGACTATGAAAATACTCAAAATGAAAGCTTCAGAATATTTCATAGCAGTCTAGCATAAACTTTTGCTACATGCTTGCACTATGAAACAAAGTGCAGAAGAATGAGTAATGCCTTTTCAAGCACACAGTAAGGGATACACAGAGCATTGGAAACAAAATTATAAAAATTAAAGTAAACAGAAAAGAGAAAGAGAGAAAGAAAATGAAGAAAATCTCACATGAATATGAGTAAATTTTGAGTATGTGTACCAAATGATAAAGGAGCAATGCCCTATAAATGTGACCAAAGAAAAGAATCATTACTAGAAAAAGCAATCCTTTTACCTCTTCACCAGAAATATTCCAAGGATGACCAAAAGCACCTAGTTATCTATAGGTACAAAACGGACTCTGAGTCAGAAAATACAGTGAATGCAATTTGTGTTTAGGGGTTTCATGAATGGAGATAGTGATCTCACTAAGCAAATCAGCTTAATTGTGTGAAGGAAAAGGCACTTTTGTTAATATGAAAGTTAATATTTAGCAAACTGGGTATGGGATGTGGATTTATGAGAGTAATTTGAGGAACTGTATGAACTTGATCCTCCCTATGAAACTAGGAGTGAAGTTAATGGTGATAGACAGACAGACAGAATGAAAAATTAAGAAGTGTGTGTAAGAGACAAGGATGCAACACTGAGATATGGCTACTTGGACAAAAAACAAACATGTTTTGTATACTTATACTAAATCATTTGAGAGAGGAGGTGGCAAAGTACATAATGAAGAGACAACATTCGTGAGAAAAGGTACATTTGTGTAGATATAAAAATATGGTTTGGTGGAAAGATTCAAGTTCCTTAAAAGGATTTTTTCTGTCAACCTTCTATAATAATGTGATATGGCTGACTACACAAGTGTACTGTTTAGATGTCGTAACTTTTTCTCTTTTGAACAGTTGCTCTGTTTATACAAGGGATTGATTTCGTCCTTGTATAGAGTACTGCTCCCACATTTGGGGTGGTTCTAGCTCTGTTTCCTTACTAGACAGAGTTAAGTCGAAAGCAATCCGACTTATAAACTGTCCCAGGCTAACTTCCAAACTTGACCCTCTTGCTCTACGCCGCAATGTT